>LFZO01000182.1:0-60837 GCA_001578225.1 Pseudocercospora musae | reverse complement strand
AATCTAGAATAGTGTAACCTAGAGGTTATACTAACTAGAGAAGACTATTAAGATACTATAATAGTTAAGAACGATACTCTATAGGTACTAGTCTTAGCTAAAACCAAATACAAGCTAGTACTAAAGGAATTTATAGAGGGAGATTACTAAGCAAAAGGCATCCTATTAAAAAGGATAGTAGATAACCTAAGACCTAACTTTAGTAATACCTAGAAAACGGTATACGAATACTATTAGACCGTTGTAATAACCTTTAAGCTAATTGTTATAGTTAACGTCTATAATATACTAAAAAGTATTAGTTTAATTAAGCTATAGAATCAAACTATAGAAAGCATCCTAAAGCACTATAAAGACTTCTAAGCATAGGTCCTTAAACACTAAATAGCTACTAAATAGTTTTATCTTTAGACTAATACAAAGGTAGAGGATATTAAGATTCCTAACCTAGTTATTAGAATACTGTTTGTTAATAGCCTTTAAGGTTATGAATAGCTTAGAAGCTAGAAGCACAACAATAAGCCTAAGAAGGCTAACCAAACCCTATAGGGAATGATTATATCTCTTAGAAAAGAGAAGCTACTATTAAATACTAATCTACTAAATTAAGGAAGATTAGCATCTACTCTAGCTAATCATAAGATACTCAATAATAATAACAAGTATTAAATCTACAAGAAAGCAAAGCATACTAATGCCTAATACTAGAAGCAGTATCCTAAAAGGAAGAAGGAATATTAGGACAAAGATACTAAGTAAGATAGCAAGAAGTCTAAGAAGGGCAAGAAGCCTAAGAAGGATAGGAAGCTAAAAAAGAAGGCTTCTATAGCTACTACTAAGGATAATAATAAGGAAGACAGTAATAATAATAAAGGTTAGGAAAGTAGGAGTTACTATTCAAGTACTACTTTTATAGCTAATCCCTAAAGTACTACTAGTATTATAGCCTTAACTAAGACTCTACTTATTAAGAAAATGCTTCTATAAGATATAGGCACCTTATACATAATGTTTAACAACAAGTCCTAGTTTAGGAATCTTAGGAGGCTCCTAGAGCCTACAAAATTCTCCTAAGTAGTTAGCTCCTAAAGGCTAATAGTAGTTAGAGATGTCCTAATTTAGCTAGATTATAAGGGAAAGAAGATAGATATACTCTACAAGAATACCCTTTATTTACCTAAATCTAATATTAATCTAATTTATATAGATAATGTCTATAAGGAACTTAGTTATTACTTCTATAGACCTAGCAAAACTATTAGAAACTTAGATAGTAAGGTTATATATAAAACAAGAATTAGGAGCAAGGTTCCTATCTTAAAGAATATATTAATTATTCTACTAGCCCCTACAAAGGTAGGAGGGAAGAAGTCTATTAAGTACAACCTACTAATAGTACCTATAGTTAGTAAACTAAAGGCTAATACTAACAGAATTCACTAAAGACTTAGACATATTAGTAGTACTATCCTAAATGCAATAAAGAACAATACTAACTATATTAGCCTAGAGTATCTAGATACTAATTAGCTTAGTTACTATAAAGCCTATAGGCTTTTAAGATCTAAAAGGATTGTGTTAAGAAAGCTAAGAAAGGTCCTAGACTATGCACTAGATAAAATTTACCTTAATATAATAGGCCCTATTACTCTACTAAATATCTATAGCTACTAGTTTATCCTCCTATTAACTAATACAAAAGTCAACATAAGATAGGGTAGATTTGCAAAGCATAAGTTAGAATGCCTAAAGCTTATTAATAATTAGATAAACATAGTATTTTACTAGTATAGCAAGAGACCTAAGCTATTCTTCTCTAATAGGGGAGGAGAATTTAATAACAAAGAGCTAACAAGGTTAGCTAAGATCTAAGGATATAAATAGGATTTCTCTATACTATATACCCCTAAACAAAATAGTATTACAGAATTATTAAACAAGGTTATCCTAACTAAAGCACGGTTAATAATAATAGACTTAGGAATACCTAAAGACCTCTAGACCTATACTATAATCCATTTAGTATAGCTAACAATTAGATTAGCTAACTTAGAGACAAAGTAGATTCCTCTTATCTATCTAGAAAGGGAGATGAAATAGGGTATATTAGAGATTAATCTGTTAAAAGTTAGAAGATTTGGCTACAAAGCTTATAAGCATATTAACCAAGTTGTTAAGTCAAGAAAGTTTATACTAAGGGTACATATCTACTAGAATATTAGGTTTCAAAACAATTTATTAACCAACTACCTTCTATAGAGGGTAGTATAGGATACAAGAACAAACAAGTTTAAGCATAATATTAGGTTTATACTACATGTCTTATTCTATAAAGACTAGACCTATAGCTAAGAAATTGAAAAGGCTAAAAGAGATCTAATGAATTCAATCCTATAATAGAGTAGTAGCTAACTAATGTTTGAGATTGTCTTAGATAATCTAGATAAGATTAGGGACCTAAGAAATCCCTAGCTATTTACTAAAGACTAGAACATAAACATAACTAGTATAGGAGGGCTATTAAGTAATCCAAATGCAAGCTTAGTACTATAGCCTCTAATATAAGAGGATTAAGCTATAGACAGCCCCTAATAGCCTTAAGGGGAGCAAATGTAGCCTAGCTAGTAGTATACTCTATTAAAAAGTCTATAAGAGGAAGACTCCTAGCTAGCTTAAGGGGAGTAGATATTAGTAAATGAAAGTCTAGATGAAAATTAGACATTAGTAGATAACAATGAGCCGCCTAGAAGTAGGCTAACTTAGGCAATAGATAGTAGTTAAGTAGTAGAGTAGTATAATCTAATGCCTCCCTTTAATCTATAACTAGTAATTAGTATAGAAAAAAGTAGCTATTCTCTAATAGTTTTAAGTATAGAAACTACAATAACTGAATCTAGCCCTATATCTATAACAACATTATTAAGAGGGAGAAAAGTCAAAAAACATAACTACAAATCCCTATATATAGGTCGCCTTTTAGCTAGCATAATAGCTATAGTACTTTAGGAAAACCTCTTGAAAGTAGCTACAAAGTATATATTAAAGAAAAAGAAGGCAAAGAAGCCTAGTAATGGTAAGCTAGTTACCTTAAACTAAGCATTAAATAGCAAAGATACTTAACTATAGAGGTAAGCTATTATTAATAAGTTGAAATTACTTATAAAACAATAAGCCCTTATCTAGATTAAAGCTAATTAACTCCCTAAGGGGAGAAAGCTAATAAAAGGAAGATAGGTCTAGAAGATCAAACGTCTCCCTAATAGTACAATTGAAAAGTACAAGGCTAGGTATATAGCTAAAGGATTTACCTAAAGAAAGGGTATTGATTACGAGTATACTTTTGCTCTAATACTAAGGGCTACGACTAGTAGGTTCTACCTAGGACTAGTAGTAGCCTTAGGGTTGAAAAGATGCTAAGTAGATATCTAGACTACATTCCTTAAACCTAAAATAGACAAGCTAAACTTCATGTTAGCCCTAGAGGGTTTATACCTTATTAGAAAAAATCTAGAGGAATTCCTATACGTTAAAGTTAGGAAAGGACTTTATAGGATAAAACAATTAGCATCCCTATAGTACTATAATGTAGTAGACACTTTAAGAAGCCTTAGACTTAAGGTAACAAAGAGTAATAGCTATCTCTTTATTAGAAAAGGAATTATAGTTATCCTTTATATTAATGATTTCTAAATCTTTAGAAGAAACTAGAAGGACATTAATAAGCTTATTAATAGTCTAAGAAAGAAGTATACTATTAAGATTGTTAAGACTAACCTATTCCTTAGTCTTAATATCTAAGAAGACTAGAACTTCCTAAAGGTATCTTAGAAGCATTATACTCTTGAGAAACTAAAGAAGTATAGACTTAATAAGTGCAAGTCTGTTAAGTATCTACTTAATAAGCTACTGTATATATTCGATAGAAAATGTATAGTAGTAGACTATGAACTCTTTAATGAATTCATTAGAGGGCTCTAATAGCTTTTAAATTAGATAAGGCTAGACATTACTATATCTATAAACTACCTTGCTAGGTTCCTTTCAAATCCTAGACCTAAACATATTAATATAGCTAAGCATATCTAGAAGTACATTACTAGAATACCTAAAAAGTGCCTAGTATTTAAGAAGGGCAGTACTACTAAGTTAGGATTAGAGATATGTTTTAAAGCTTTTATATAGATCTACTCTAATACTAATTTTGCTACTAACCTAGGTATAGCTAGATTAGTTTCAGGATTCCTAGTACTTATGTCTAGAGCACTAGTTATCTAGAGATTATAGCTTTAAAAGGAGGTTGTCTAGTTAAGTACTAAGGCTAAATATGTTTCTCTAAATAAAGTAGTAAGGGAGCTTAGATAGCTTAGGAATCTTTTAGATAAAATTAAGAGATTTACTAGTCTCTCGATAAAGTATATAACAATCAATGTTAATAACTAGTTAGTAATCTACCTTATAGAAAACCACACAAATTTAGGAAGAAGTAGGCATACTAATCTAAGAAATTACTACTATAGGGAATAGTTCGATAAGGATAACATTAGGATCAAATATATTAATACCTACTATTAAATGGCTAACTGCCTAATAAAGCTAAGGTCAAATAACTAAATCCTATAAAGTAGGATTCTCTAAGCTATTCTTTTAGAATTTTATTTGTTCTAGAACTAGAAGACAAACTCAATACATTCATTTACATTTTATTAAAATCAATCTTAAAACCAAGTTTAGAACTTTTTAGCCTAGGTACTATTCAATAACCTAGGCTCTAAACTAAGATGCTAGGAAACAAACCAAGCCTAGTATGGTTTTTAGATCTTCCCCGGTATAACTAAACTAACTAGCTATAATTAAGGATAGCGGTACCTACTACCTCTAAAAGCAGAACCATTAGCAAACCTCCTATAAAAATCGGCCTCAATACGCCTAATAGCATAATATATAGCCTCTATTACTTTACTATTACTATCCCTTAATAAATAGTTAAAGTTGATAACAATCTACCTACGCTATAAACTATCTCTACTAATAAAGATCTCCCGAGCTCGATTGATAATAACTACATTCGGTCCTAGTATACTACTTAAGCCTTAAGACCTAACCGAATTAGCCCTTAAGCGAGCTAACTAAGAACGAGGAGTTAACTAGTATCTAGAAGTACTATAACGGCTATACTAAAGTCCCTATCTATTATTGATATAGGTATTGTAAAAGAAAGTATTGCTAGCTACGTTTGTATACTAGATCTTGTTGTATCTAATAAACACCTTGCCCTATATATTGTTTACATAGTACTAGTAAGGAGGAGTCTACTATACAATACTAGTACTTGCTTTAGCCAAGATACTAGGCAAGTAGTTAACATAGCTACTATTAGAAATAGACTCTCTCTATCTAGTTATCTCTTGGTATTGTCTAGGCTAGCTAGCCTAATTAGGCCTAGCTTAGGGGCAATTCTCCTTTATCTTTGTGTTTGTAGTCTTAGATAGACCTTTATCCTTTTCATCTACTACGAATTAGGTCCCTTAGTATACCTACTCTCCTCCGCCTACGCAACAATATTTAATAGGTTATAAGCCCGGGTAAGCTATTGTAAGCCTATAGGCTTAAAGGTAAAGGAAAACTAGAAGGAAGTAGCTATAAGTTTAGTACTTAGTCTATAATACTTAAGAGACCGAATAGTAATAGAGAGACCCTATAGTTTAGGGCTAGATACTTTGCAAGAAAGAGCTAGTAGGCAATAGCCTAATCTATAGCTATATAATCTAGGATAGAACTAGTTTAGGAGACTAGGGTAGGAGCCTACGGCAATTTGAGATAAAGATAGGTATACAAGAGATAGATTATACCTCTTATGTTAGGTATAAAGGAAAATGTATACCTATATAAAGATAGGGAACAATCCTTCCTATTAGAGATATAAGACCTACGTATTAGACACTCTAATAGGCTATCTACTAAATAGATTGAAACTAGCGGAGTAACTCTCTACTAAGTAGGAGTAGCTTAACCTATAGCTAAGATATAGAAGAGTAAAGGATTTAAAAGGTAAATAGGCTATTAAGGGGAGTTCTAAGAAGAGGAATAGTTATAATAGAGGCTAGGAAGACTTTAGGGTCTTCTTAGTATACTAAACTACTATTAGCTAATAATACTTTAGAGACTAAGCTTAAGAGCCCTAAGATAACTACTTAGAAGGATAACTACCTTTTATAGGAACTAGTATAGAACTAGTTAAGATGTCCTATATGAGATTAAAGTAGGACTAGTTAATACTAGATAGCTTATGCCTAAATACTGTTTTAGAGAATACTATAAGCCTCTAATATATCTTAACTAGGCTATAGGAGTTATAACCCTACTATGTTAGAGGAAGATTGCTTATAGAGTCTATAGTAGAAGGGTACTAAAGTAGTATGCTTCTTTATTCATCCTCTACTAAGCAAATAACGCACTTCTCAATAACTACCTATACCTTATATATAGGTAGTAGTAGAGTGTATTTACTAGAAGGATAAGGATCTAGATAATAGCTTAGGAGTCTATTAAAAATGGCTTAGGAGGCTATCAAAAACACTTCTTGTTTAGATTCCTTTTCTTAGCTTAGTAAAGCTATATATATTCATTTCTAGCTTAGTAACATATATACTTAGTAAGCCTACAAATTCTTTTCTAGCTAGCTTATGTTATAACAGACAATAATAACTAAGCTAGCATACTACAAGATATAGATACTTAAGACAAAACATCTAGATTGCTAAAGAGACCTTGCCCTATTCTAACTAAGGATAACTTAGAGCAATGGTTTAGAAGGATAGAAATTTTCTTAAGAGGAGAAGACTTGTTTTATACTATTCTAGAGAACAGTAACTAACCTATTACTACCAAATCCCAATACAAGACTATCTAGTAGATATCCCTATACTTAGGAGAAGATAATAAAGAGCTAGTTTTAGACATAACCTCTATAAAAGTAGTAAGGGCTATAGCCTTAAGGGACTAGAAGAAACCCTAGAGGTTTACTACTTATAAGTAGGAGAGGGGTTTGTACAAACTATATAGTTAGGATAATTATATAATAATCTACTATCTATACCTAAAAAATAGTAAGACAAATGATTTAGGTAATTATAAATAATAAGCTTATAGACAACAAGAAGTTGTTAGCAATAGTTGTATATAATAAGGAGGGCTCTAAAGAGGAAGTAGACTAATCTAACTAGACTAAGAGTTAAGGGGAGTATTAGAAATAGACTCTCTCTATCTAGTTATCTCTTAGTATTGTCTAGACTAGCTAGCCTAATTAGGCCTAGCTTAAGGGCAATTCTCCTTTATCTTTGTATTTATAGTCTTAGATAGACCTTCATCCTTTTCATCTACTACGAATTGGATCCCTTGGTATACCTACTCTCCTCCGCCTACGCAACAATGTTTGATAGCTACTTATGTTAATAGAACCCTAGCCATTGAATCTAGGATACTAGACTAAAGGAATTGGATTACTAGTAGTATTGTTAAAGAAACCTATCTACTAGGAAGATAGCTTTATAGGCTAACTAATGCTATTACTATAGTTCTAGGCCTTAAGTATCTATTAATACTAGTTAAGGTTAACCTTGCTTAAATAAAGTCTAGAGGCAAAAGTAGTATTAACTATAGCCTAGAGCTAACTATTAGTTATGTTTGTAGTAGCTATAATAAATCTTGTTAAGGTTAGTAAGGATCTCTACAATAGCTAACATCTAACTTACCTTTATAGGAATTTTTAAAGAGTTAGAAAAGATATGACCTAGTCTAGATAATAAGCAAATTGCTTAATATTGCTAGAGTTAGTATAGAAAGAAGAAAGTTAAGTTTAGCCTTAAAGGTTGAAAGACTTATAAGCATTAAGATTAAGGATGTAAAGTGTCTATACTTAAGCTATTTAGCAAATATATAACTACTTAAAGAAGTAAAGGAAAGCATAGGAATAATCTAAAGTAAAGGAAAGCATAGGAACAATCTAACCTAGTTAAGCAAGCTAACGGGCTATAAGAGCCTAAAGGAAGTGAAAAAATGACTAATCTAAGGATAATAAGGACACTAATCTAAGGTTAGGAACTAACTAGAGTTAAGCTAAAGGAGCTTATAACCTTCATTAAGGTATAGGCTATAGTATGCATAGCATGTAAAGCAAAGCAAACTCACAAGTAATTATTAACTAACTAACTAAAGGGGAGTGTTGTATATTAGTTAGTATGCTAAGGTAATAGGGGAGGAACAATAATAGGTAGCTTTTAAGGGTACTGATTTAGGGCTACTATTACAGACTTATTCAGTCTATTATATACTGACTTAGGGTCACTAACAAGGACATATAAAGGTTGACTAGTTAGCTACCTTCTGTAGTTCATGCAATTTAGTAGGCAATTCACGAATGTCTCGGTCTGTACCATTAATTCACAACAGTAAGCATCAATCCACTGCGGAATCCTTCGAACCTGTACATGATGACCTAGCTCTCACCTTCAGATGGGACATATTTATAATACTTGAAACGCAAGAGAGTTGTGACCATGGACTTCGAAGCTGCGCAGACTAGATTCGGCATTGTATACTGCAGAACAGCACATGAAAATGGCGACAAACGGCAATGCTCAGAAAGTCATCTCTCCATCAAAGCTAGCTCACATCGTTTTACGCACCAACAACTTCGCCAAGATGAAGTGGTATTACGAGACATTTCTTGGTGGGCATTCTGTAAGAAAGCAACCAGTGCAGCGCACGAGAAAGTCTAAGACCGCTGCTGATCTTGGGCAATTTCAGGTCTACGCCAATGAAGGAATGGCATTCATTACCTACGACGATGAGCATCATCGAATTGCTCTGCTCAGCAACCCAAGTCTCGGAGACAACACAGGTAGCACCAGCGGTCTTGAGCATATTGCCTTTACCTTCAACAGCCTCGAAGACCTGTGCACAGCATACAAACAGCGCAAAGCACTGGGTATCACACCAGGCTGGTGTGTGGTAAGACGCACTCCCACCAGGCATGATCGGTAGGACGATCGCTGACCAGGTGTAGAATCACGGCCCAACGACTTCCATGTACTACAAAGACCCCGACGGGAATCAGATTGAGACCCAATTTGACAACTTTGGGACCGCCGAAGAAGCTACGGCTATGATGCAGAGCCCAGCTTTCCACGAGAATGCTCTTGGTGCGGACTTCGATCCTGAAGAACTTTGTCGCAGAGTTGAAGCTGGAGAAAGCGTCGGTAAGTCAGCGACACATTGTTATCTTGTGTTCGCTAATTTTTTCCCCGCCTCACAGCAAGTATTGCGAAGAGACAGGACGTTGGACCTAGAGGTCCCGATGACTTTGGAGCTTTGAGAGAGAAGATGAATGCAAGCCAGACTGGCCCCGTAGCTGATACTTCGGCTTGAAGACTACCCATGACCTAACTACGATGAGCTCGGAGTAAAGACACTCGTCCAAGGAACCAGGATCTACATATTACATACCAAAATTCCTAATGCAAAACGACCAAGACAGCAGCATACGCCCCAAACAGCTCGTGCTGCTTGGCTGTGGTCAATGCCGATACAGCCATGTCGTGAAGACGATCAAGACACCTAGAAGACATGGTCAGACAAACTGACTCCCTTCGATACTACTGAACGACACTTACCAATTGCGTCGAGCGGACTCTAGCTCTTTCCCATTCCCGTAACTCGATACATTATAATTACCGGTAGTACTAACAAGATGAATATTACAATCGTAATAATAATATCCACTAATACGTTAATCAGAAAACCAGTTGATATACTTACTATTCGTAGCTCCTATATTATACTAATACTACGAAAACATATTAGATGGGCTACGTGAAGATTTTAAAGCTGTACCTACTTTTGGTTCTTGTATCATTGATGCGGACCAGGTTACACTACAACAGAATTGCCACGCCAAAAGGCAACATGCATCCCAAGTCAAATGCATATACATACCGGAGTTCATGCAACTACAGGTCAGCTGGCTAACACGATTTGAAAAGGTGGCTGGCTATGCATTTCACCCTCGAATCATGTAATGTTTCGCGAAAAAAAGCCCCGTGCTTGTTTCTTTCAGCTTGTATTTCGAGCCGACAACCTCGCACATTACGCTCCACCCGCGTCACTCGTTGTGATACGGACTTTCTTGCCATCGCGATGGTCAGCTGGGGAATATTCTGTGTGTGGAGGAGCTCACGATTTTGCGACTACTCGAAGATGCCCTGGTGACCTCTGATTTCGAAAAGGCCGTCTTCTGTTGGCGAAAGCGAAGGTGCCTAACAAGCTTCAGGTGTTAGCTAGCGGCACAATGGCTTGTCCGTATTGCGCTCAAGATCGTTGGAGCAAGGCAAGACTTTCGCCAATAAGGAGACGGCGACGAAGAGAAGGCAGTCTCTAACGCTTTCCAATCTGCCACAAAGGTCAAGGGTTCTCAGCGCAATGGCGAAGGCAAACATGCACAAGCACCAAGCGATGGCGGCCCAGTGGGGTGACATGCGGGCTCGATATGGAGCTACAACGCCTCGTGGCACTACAGAACCTCAATTGAAGTTTGAGAACTTCATGCTCATCACAGCCCCAAGGCAGTGCGGACTGAGGTATTGCTGCAGCTGAGACCCATGGGATGGCCTTTTCAAATGCTCGGAGGGCTCACAATGCATCTTGGTGACGATTGCTGATTGCCCTGAGATGGCTCAAGAGCAGATGGAGGCCGATATTCATGCGCATGTCTTGTTCACAAAGCCGGACAGCAAGCATGCTGCACAACGGAAGGAGACGACAGATTCCGACGATTCGTTAGTCTCTGAGTAAAGCGAGACTGATTCAGGGAAATCCGTGTATGCAGGCGTTCTGGGAGGAGAGCACTTGCAAGGAGCTTGAGGTGCCGTACACATACCAGAACGTTGCGGCTTTGATAATCCACTGGGCAAAGCATCTGGATGAAGAGCTGGAATGCAAGGAAAAGGTTCGTTATATGCTCATTTGCCAAACCTTCTGGCTCACAGATCGCAGTCCGAAGAACTCCACCAGCTCTTTCAAACTCACATCAACTTCAAATCGAAGATTTTGGAGTTGCACAACGAAAAGCCTCCGCAGCGACAGTTGCGGCATGCTCTCGATACCCTGGCGCTTGATCATGATGGGACTTGTCGCAGTAACCTTCTCATCGTGTAGTACTCGGGTCACGGCATGGCGATACCTGGGCAAGGACTTTACACTACTGGGTCTGCAAGACATGTTCGTGTTGAGGCTCGCAGTCCGTACTGACGCGTATGCAGCGAAGAGCGCCATGATCCAGAGAAACCTTGGCGGAAATCCAAATTCCCTGCCCATGCTAGCTGGAACGATGCCGAAGAAGACTTGGAAGAGAGCTCAGCGGATATATTGACGATCATCGATTCTTGCTCTGCGAGTAGCATCTGGAAGGATGGTGGCCAGGAGGATCGCTCTTGGGAAGTTTCTGTCAGCCTACAGCTGCGAGCGGCCGACAGCCATACCAGGTCCAGAGTCGTTCACGAGGACACTCATCGACTGCTTGAAAGCCAGGATAACTGCTCATAGTGTTGATGCTGCTCTCTTGCATGGCATTGCTTGCAGCCAACACTCGATTTCCTGACAACCTCCTTAGGTCGTTAGGTCCTGGTGCAGATATCTCAATGTCGTCTCATACGTACTGACAGCGTTCTTGGGCATTTCTTGATCTGGTCTGTTCCTTCCTGACCTGCGCTTGCTAAAGGGACAATTGCTGAATCGATCACTATACTGGTCCCTCTTAGGAAGTGTAGACTTTTGACACAAATCTAAGCGGCAACGTCTGAGACATCGCTTTGCGTCCGTACTGCCCGCAAAAAGTCCTTTGAGGAAGTGTAATAGCAATTGAGCCAAGTTCACTTTGTCCGTACAGACCAACTTCTGGATACTGGCAGTGTTCTACATGGCCTGCCAGTGAATTCTGCGGCTGGCTGTTCCAATCCGAGCTGGCAATACCGCAGTGGCAGTCGTCGTTGAGGCATCTTGTGAGACTCAAAAGGAACTCACGTTCGTATGGCGTGCAGTCTCCGTCCCTAACCGAGCAAGGCCCACAGGGTGTTTTGCCATCGCACTGCGGCACAGTCAGCAATGCAGTCCGGCCACACTCGCCTTTACTTTTCTTGCTCTGCAAGTACTGCACGATCCTTTCCTCCTCGTGACACCAAACCTGTTCTCTGCGCCTGTGCGTTCAAGCGCCGATTGAGACTTGCGGCTTATCTCAAGGACGAATGCTTTTCACTGATGGATGAGTAAGAAGATTCCGAATTCATGCTTCACTCCAGGGACTTCAATAGGTCGATACCAGGATCCAAATCGGTGGCAGGCCTACAGGTTATAACCTACAGCATCCTTCTCTGTCGGAGAGTACTTTGACCTGTCTCCCGGACCTATTTTCTCTTCCTATCCACCAACCCATCACATCGTCCTCTCGAGATGGGCATCTGACCCAGGCTTTCTAGATGACGCAGGGTACTGAACAGTGCGAATGCGCTTTCTGAGGTGTCCGATTACTGAGCAAGGCAAAAAGCTAGTCGGTTCGTTTTTCGTCGATAGGTGAGCAGCTATCTCGGGAGACCAGACTAGAAATCAGTGATCGTGTTAAGTGTGTGTGTGTCGTGTGTGTCGTGTGTAGCTGGTATGTGGCTAGTATGTGGCTAGTGTGTGGCTTGACACGAATCACTGATTTCTAGTCTAGGCCGGTTCTATCGACTTAGATTATGCAAACTGAACTCTTGCTATTTTAACTAAATGCAAGGCTATAGCCTTTGCTTAGGCATTAGATAGAAATAAAAATTGCTTAATAGATATATTAAGTAATTATTTAGTAACAAGACGTAGCCGATTTTGAAAAAAGGGCCTAGTTATTGCGTATTCTTATCGCGAAAATTTCTATTCGAATTCATGATTATGCAGGCTCTGCAAAATCTGACAGAACCGGATCAGACTAGAAACAAAGACTGCGGTGTGGCTGTGCAGTCACGTGTTTCTGGTCTGAGTAGGAGATAGGGTGAGCAGGTGGGCCTCCTGCAATGGCGAAAGGCTTGGCAATGCCGGAGAAGCCACTTCCGACGGTGATGGGTAGAATGTAGAACTAGTAGTCAGCACAACGAACGCTTCATGCTCTCTTACAGGGACACTCTCATCGCGACACTGCGTTACATCTTCCAGAAGATCAGCCAGCTACAGAGAGCACAGAGATCTTGAGTCGATTTGGCGCATCAGCCCAATCCATAATGGCTTCATCTACGAGAGCGCTCGAGCCAGCCATGGCCATGCTCAAATCATCACGACCTACACTCTCAAGACGATCAATTGCCGCGATGCAGAACTCGCGATATCCTATATTCTACGCTACGCAACGGTCAGCATTTTCGCTAGGTCCACGCCATGACTTGCCGATGCCATCAGAGAGCATGTTCCGCTCATCGTCTACAATCGGCGGACCTCCCAGCACATACTTCCAGCGCTCATCCTTGCCCGCGAACACCATCGTCAAGTTTGTGCCCCAACAAACGGCATGGATAGTGGAGCGTATGGGACGATTCAACCGTATTCTGCAGCCTGGTCTAGCAATCTTGGTGCCGGTTATCGATCGAATAGCTTATGTCAAAAGCTTGAAAGAGAATGCTATGGAGATACCTTCGCAAAGCGCAATAACGGCAGACAATGTGACTTTGGGCATCGATGGTGTGCTCTACACTCGGGTGATGGACCCATACAAGGCCAGCTACGGCGTGGAAGATGCAGATTATGCCATATCGCAGTTGGCACAAACCACCATGCGCAGCGAGATTGGTCAGCTTACCTTGGACCACGTTTTGAAAGAGCGCGCGGCATTGAATACGAATATCACACAAGCTATCAACGAAGCTGCAGCAGACTGGGGCGTGCGCTGTCTCAGATACGAGATCAGAGATATTCATGCTCCAGCGCCTGTGGTCGAGGCTATGCACAGACAAGTCACAGCAGAGCGAAGCAAGCGTGCAGAGATTCTTGACTCAGAAGGTCAACGTCAGTCTGCCATCAATATCGCTGAAGGTCGCAAGCAGTCCGTCATCCTTGCATCTGAGGCCATCAAGTCGGAGCAGATCAACGCTGCTTCTGGTGAGGCTGAAGCTATCCTGCTGAAGGCCAATGCGACGGCAAAAGGTATTGATGCTGTCGCGAAGAGCTTGAGCGAAGGCAAGCAGTCTGCACAAGGTGCTGTGTCTCTTTCGGTTGCTGAGAAATACGTGGAGGCGTTCGGCAAGCTTGCCAAGGAAGGCACGAGTGTCGTGGTTCCTGGCAACGTCGGGGACATCGGTCAAATGATCGCTACAGCAATGTCTGTATACGGCAACGTTTCTCAGTCTCAGGCTAAGGCACAAGCGCAAAAGCTGCTATCTGAGGAATCCGAGGGCAAGTCAGACCACCAAAACGAGCGATTGCCCGAAGGCAAGAACGAAGTTCAGCAGAGCGTGCTCGACAGCTTCGAGAAGACCCAAAACAGGCACTAAGTCACGTCCTGCATAAGACATGAGATTGGATTTGTGGTTATAAGACGCGAGCGGCATAAAGTGGGCGTTCAAATTCTGAAGAAGGTGCCTAAACACACCAAAAATTGGACAGCATCGATGGATCACGAAGCACCACTTGATTCTCTGTATGGCTAACGGCCCCATATGTAAATCTTACAACTTCACTTCTTTCAAATATGACGAACGCGAAAATCGTCAAATCGGTAAAGACTTCCACAGCACCGAGGTGAGAGTTGTGATGGGTTTGCGCCTGTGAGCCGCCAGCTGAGCCTCGCGATGGCTTCGGTTGTGCGGGAGAGGAAGGCTGTGAAGCCTTTACCAATCGATTCTGCGCCACCAATGCTTGCTCATAGGCTCTAGATGATGCAGTCACCGGACGATGATGAGGACTGGGTTAGTGCGCCCACCACGAGCGGCTGAGCACGCCCGGTGAAAGCAGGCTGGCGGATCGTGGGATCAAGATGTGCAGATCCTGTTTTGACTACATATGTTATGCCCGCGCTCTACTGTATGTGCCGTGGATTCTTTTTTTCCCCTTTGTAACATCTACTCGAAACAAACGTCTCAAACACAGACCAGACACAATCGGGGTATCGCAACGTCAGTATCGCCCAATCGAACTCCTCAACTTCCAAGCAAGCAGCAGTGCGCGCATCATCTAGGTTCTCGCTCCCCGGTCGTGCTCTCGAAAGCGGCGAGGATATCCATTATTCTGCGAGCGAGCAAAGTGGTAGCGGACATTACCATTAATGTAGACGTCCGCTTAAGATTCGCGGCGGATTTGGGGCGAGTTCGAAGTACCGTCGTATTCGGAGCCGGATCTCTGGCGCGAATAGGCACTCCGTTGAGCGGAAGTCGACATATCGATATCTTCATCGAAGGACAGAATACCATCGTTCAGCTCGGCCCACGACTCTGTATCTCGCTGCCTTCTGGTGCTGCGAATGGCATATCGCGCATCTGGATCGTAACGCGCGTCTTGACGGGGACGAGATACCGGCCGCTGTGTCGCTCGCACGGAGCTTGAACGCCCGACCAGTGTTTCCAGATCTCCAAAGGGACCCGAGTCGTTGGCGTATTCGATATAAGAAGTCGTCAACTCTGGATTCTCCTCACCACCCCAGTACCTATCGCGAGAACTGGTGCTAATGGGGCGTGAGAAAGGCATGAATCTGCTTGCAGGCGTTTCGACTCGGCGGTGGAGACCATTGGACACGGTAATCTCTGGGCGATCAACGTGCCTTTCAGCAGACGCAAATATTGACGACGGGCCATACATCTGCCGACGAACATCTGGTCCGTCTGGGAACAACTCAGTGGGCGTCAATTTATTCCTCCTGAAATTACTCACTTCCTACATAGCGGCACCCTTCCCGTGAACATTCTGACATTGACCGCTCTGTGTCGTGACAGACCTCGGGGATCGAACGACCGCGGTCATCAAGACGGTCGTGTCGTGCATGGCGGCCAAATCGAGGATCAGAGGGCGCTGACATTGCTCGCAGAATGGCTGTCGTTGCTTGATTGAAAGTTGAAGCTCCGGCAAAGTCTTCTGCTTGGGCGTGTGTCTGTGCAGCTGTTATGAGATAAGCAACAAAGACGGGGAGGTGCGACGAGCTCAGGAGAGTAGAGTACAGTGAGGAACGTGCCGGCAAGGAAACATTTGCCACTTGCGGAGCTGGCTGGCTTCCGTGAACAGAGTAAGATGTCCAGTCGCCCTACCGTGCATTTCTTACCTCGAACAATACTTACAAATTAGCGAGCGTACTCGTGGCCAACGTGTGCCTACCCTGAATTGCTGTCGCATTCAGTCATTGTCAACGCAATTCCGAACACCACCGACTGCACCAGAAACAGAGATTCCAGAGGTAGCTACCACATTGGGGAGCACTCCCGTCATGTTGCAGAGGCCTCAGTCCACGCGGCCAGGCCAAGAAAGCTGAGTCTGAGGTTACAGCTTCGAGAATCAGATACTCCGCAAATGGCTTCAGCTTCCCTCTGCCCAGTCCACTGATCCCCTCTCTGGTCGCAATAGCGAAGCCGAGGAGAGTGGATTGCAAAGTGTGTACTTGCTGACCGAAAGCTAGCTTGCGAATACTCCAGCTGGCTGGAGCTGCCTCCTCCGACAAAGCATTCTAGGCCGGAACAGCGGCCTGGGGGACAACTTTAGACCACAAGGCGCAGCTCTATTTGCTCTGCCGACGCTGAGGCACCTCAAATGATGCTCCGATACCGATGTGACAGTCCGATTGTTGAGTGCCATTGTACTGACAGCATCCCTCAAGGCAGACATTGCGAAGGCCAAACCCCCACGTCGCTGTCTCTAGTAGCTCAGCTCTTCAACCAAAGTTCATGCAATCAGCCATGACGTGGCTACCTGTCCTCAATCTTTTACGTGAATCTCGCGCCTCCAGGGATGGGGTCATCATTTCGTATCTTCGTGACGGATATCTGCATGCGAAAGGGCGGCCTCTCACAGCTTTCCTGTCGGCACGCAAGATCGATCCGAGGTAGGCGATCGTTTGATCTCAGCCATCATGAAGGTGATAGTGGTTGTTGTACTGCAGTGTGCTTGCATAGAGAATCTGCGATTGGACGTTCGTAGCTTCCATGTCAATGCTCACATCCAACCACTGTATACGCCAGTGAAAGAAGGCACGCGGGTATGCATGGCGCAGTCGACCTCATGACCCATTTGTGGAGCTTGCGTCGGCCACGGGCAAAGTAGGCGGGTTGACGTGTGGTCCGCAAAAGGCGTGCAGTTGGGTAAACGCCGAGGTCATCTGAGGCGAGCTCCTCGCAAAAGTGAATTGATCCAGCTGGCAATCCGGAGTGTCAAACATCTCCAGCGTGGAAGCACCATCAAATATGTCGAGAGCTGTGTGCCAAAGGTCAAAGGCCAAGGGCAAAGGGTCAAAGGTCAAAGAAAGGCCAAAACATTGGCACATGAGCTGGACCGAGCTCCACCTCGGTAGGGATGGAGCTTGTCCTGCCGTGCTACTGCTTTGGTTCTGCCACGACATGGTAACTTGGGGCACCACCAGAGCCGTCTCACTAGCATGCGCGGGATGAGAGTGTGAGGTGACGCTTCTCGCGGTAGTCGGAGCGTGGGCTTGGTCTGTTGGGAGGATTGCAGGGGCCGGCATGTTCCACTCGTCCTCATAATCTGTCGCTACTACACCTTCTCCAATGCTCCCATGTTATGGCTTGGGAATGAGAACTATGGACTTGGATTCAAGATCACCGAGACTGAGCCCTGTGTTTGACCCAAGTGCGCCAGAAAATGCATTCAACAATCCCAGCGACTATCAATTCTTCAGAGGATATCCGGATATTCTCGAACTAGAGCATGCAGATTATGATCTTTTGGAAAGCGATGCTAGATTGTCGAGTGGGTCTCCTCCTCCAGATTTAGATGACTTCTTCCTAACGGTACCAGTGGCCTCGAACGAGCATATGGATTTTCCTGCAACACCAGCGTATCCATCATGTGCGAAGGTCGACACCCTTGACTTGAGCGATGGTGAAATGTACACTTCTGGTTCCTGTCTATCTCAAGTGGTACATTCGGGCTTTGCACCTCTTCCACGTCAGCAGATTGGACGCTCAGAATGCAGCATATGCAGAAGTGTCTTTGCAAACCGTACTCGACTGGAGCTACACGCCAAGGAGTCAGACCATGCGTGCTTCATCTGCCCATATCCGAGGTGCGGGAAAAGCTACAACCGGAGAGACGTGTACAGTCGGCACAAGAAATCCCACCAAGCCACAGCTGGTTATGCATGCCGTTGGTGCCCGATCAAACCGTTCAAAAGGAAAGATCATCTTCAACAGCATAAGAGAACGTGTCCGGCTCGCATAGCTGGAAAATTACGTAGCAATTCTGGAAAAGCTGCGGTCGATTGTCAGGATCCCAGCAGACCTCGGTCGTCTTTCCGAGAGTCCAGGACGGCACTGGCATTTGGTTACGACAGCTCAAGTATCTGTAACATCGTCAGAGGAATTGGGGATTGCCTCGGGGATGATACCGAAGGTGTGCTGCGGAAGTTGTTGGATGACGTCCGATCGCAGCGCACGCCGCACTCAGCGACTTCGATGAGGTGAACATAATGTGAAGGCTCTATGGCACGGTGCGAAAGCTATACGATGATTGCATAGCAGCTGGTAGACTTAGGCCGAGCGCCCTTCCGGCAAATGTGATCAGCAGTTGAGCATGTTTCCTCCATGCCATGAGAGTCTCGAGAGTCGACAGCCGTTTGCTGATATGAACAATGAACATGTATTGTCCGAGCGGGAGACGCTGAATCTGAATGGCGCCACGCGTCAAGGGTCTTTCCCGATCTGGACATCGTCCTCCGGCCAACGCTTGGTGTTGATGGCAGCGCGACGGGGACGGCGCAATCGCGAAGACTGACTGTAGCCACGGCTCGCCAGCGGCCAGCATGGTATCGGCGTTGACACATCTGCCTTCACACTCTTTTCTACCTCTCCTATGCTCGTCTCATGAACTGCATCGGCTCACTCTCATCTTTAATGCTATAGCCAATAATCACTGCTTGTGTAACATTCTTTAGCTACCCCAGCAACCACGATTCCACTCGGGAGATCCATCATGTTGAACAGACAAGACAGTGGACCGCTTCCCCGTCCGCAGTTCTTCTCGAAAGATGAAAAGGGTCAGCAACCTTTCCAATGTCCCCTTCTGCTCCCTTCGTCCTGCCGCACACCCCGCCAAGAGCGTCAAAGTTACGCCAATGCATGACTTCAGATGAGCATGTAAGCTCACCACCAACGCCTACAGCCCAGTACCTCAAAAACCTGCGATCAGAAAAGCCGCGACCGTCCGGCTCACGACCACCGCCGCCCAGCAAATTCGGCAGCTTGAGAAGATCCGAAACGGTAGATGTGACAGAAGAGCCGCGAAATGGCGATCGACCGACCCGCACCATGAACAGAAGCCCCTTCGCTGGCAGACCACTCGCACGAGCACCATCAGCATTTCCTGAATCTCCATCACAAGCCGAAGACAAACAATCCATGCGCCGCACACCAAGCATAACGTATATCGAGAGTGGTACCACGTGGATGCAAAAGCAGGAGTCGAAGTCGCTGAGACAAGCACTGCAAGATATGGATCTGAGAGAAGAGCAGAAGATGCACGCTGCAGCACGAGACGACGCGGCCGAATTGGTGTGGAAGCATCAAAATCCACAAGCGGCTGATGGACCATATAAAAATCCAGATCTGAAAGACTACAGGTCACACTTGAGAAAGGGAAGCTACTCGCGCACCTTCAGTCAAGGCTCTGGCTCTGGTTCGCAACGTAGCGCTTCAGATGGAAGCCAGTCGTCAAACCCGACCTCAGGAGATAATAACGTCTCTATCGAGCCGAGAAAGTACGTGATCCCGCGTAAAGTGAGCCCACCGTCCAACGAGGTATCCGTGCTCAAGAAAAGACGCGAGTCCAACGGCAAGAGCTATGACCAGATAGCGTCCTCGGTCGCTCAAGATATTGCAGTCGCACATCGCCGAGTGAGCAGTGGAAGCAAACGCGCTCCTGTTCGTATCATGTCCGGCGAGAAGAAGAAGTTCATGCATCCAGACGACCGAATATGGGAAGATCCAGAAGAAGGCCAATCGCCTGCAAAGAGCAAAGCACCACCAATCATTCATGAGGAGAGAAGAGAATCTGTGCCTGCGGCTCCAAGCCAGCATGTACCTTCGTATGTCAGGAAGAATCCATTTGCAAGAGTCAGAGCACATATTGATAGAATGGAGCGTTCTAATTCAGCGCCAACTCTGCAGACCTTGCCTGGAGCTAAGTCGCCACGGCACGATCGAGTAGAGATCCATCGCAATCCTCCAAGCCAGAGCAGAAATGCTCTTTACACGTCAAATGAGCCACTCTCGCTACCACCTACGCCGCCGAGAGACACTGGTCATGATGCGGAGGACGAGGTTGCACCAAAAAGAACACCAACAAAAAATGGCATAGAAGTCCGCGGCGATGATATCCGATCAGCAACAAGCAAATCTCGTAGGGATTACAGCCCAGCTTTGCCACGACCAACAGTCGTCAGTGATACGCCTGGAAGGCCAATCGTGAGCTTCAAGGAGGACTGGAAACTCAAGGAGATCATGATGGAAGAGCAGCAAAGCATTGCCCCCTTGCCTAGTTCAGATCCTACCGCGGAGCCATTCAGAATTGGCCGAGCTATAGGGGAAGAGACGAACTCTCTGCAGCGGGCAGACAGTCTTCCTGCACCTCTCAAGATTGGTAGACCCGGATGTAGCTCTTCCAGAACGCCGCCAGAGTCGCCGCCAAAGAGTCCTCGGCCTCAGGTCAGCCCACACGGATCTCCAAGCAAACCTGCTTCACCTCGTCCGCTACCGGAGTCTCCTTCGAGGGTACCCAAGATCAATGTCGACGAGGTGCCCCAGTGGAAAGCATCACCACGATCCTCAATACCGTCGAGCAGTAGCAGCAATGGTCCTCCACCTCCGATACCAACAATCTGTGCTCCGGACGACCCGCCCATTCCATCCATTTCGTTGCCAGAGGAGCCTAGCAGCACTAGTTCCACCATGCCAGTGATCAATGTCGAGGTGCCTGAAGTTAGTGTCAACAGTGAAAGTCCAAGCTCTCTGCCGCGGAGCAGGATACCACAGAGACCGCTACCTTCTGTTGGCCATGCTCCAGCACCTGGTCGACCTCTGCCTCGTCACGCGAATACTACTCCTGTCCTGGCTATGAAGTCTACACCGCACATGACTCCGTCTATTCGGCAGTCTGGAGCACTTTGCGCACACTGTGCTCTACCAATCGCTGGTCGGATCCTTTCTGCGGCTGGAGAGCGTTTCCATCCGGGATGCTTCGTCTGTCATCACTGCGAGACCAACCTTGAATGTGTAGCATTCTATCCCGAGCCAGACAAGCAGAGAAATGCCAGAGTGGAGCGGATCCAGGCGAGACAGCACGGTCTACCAATTCCCATCCCTGAAGATGCTACCCCTGAAGATCTTGAGAGGTGGGAAGCTGAAGATGTTGATGAGAGCCTACGCTTCTACTGCCATCTTGACTTCCACGAGATGTTCTCACCACGCTGCAAATCTTGCAAGACGCCGATCGAAGGTGAAGTTATTGTCGCTTGTGGAGCAGAATGGCATGCTGGCCACTTCTTTTGTGCTCAATGCGGCGACCCGTTCGATTCCTCCACGCCATTCGTTGAGAAGGATGGGTATGCTTGGTGCGTAGGGTGCCATACGAATCGCTATTCCAGCAAGTGCAGAAAGTGCAAGAAGCCGGTGACAGATGTCGTCGTCAAGGCTCTCGGAAGTGACTGGCATGCGAATTGTTTTGTCTGCTTGGTAGGTTATGCATCTTGTGTTCACGACGATTTTTCAATGCTAACTGCGATCAAGGAATGCAATGGTGAATTCGAGGATGGGCGATACTTCCTTCGCGGTGAAAGTCAAGACCCAGTCTGCGTCAAGTGCGAAGAGAGAAGACTAAAGGCATAGACGATGTCCAAGGCCCAGCACAGCAATAGATACATGTAGAACTGAGTTCGTCAAGATCAACTCAAAATTATCAACTGAGCTGAAAATCCTGACTGGAGCACTGATTATCGATATATTCGATGGCTTGAGTTACCTCTCGTTCCTGCATTAGAGGCGCGGAAAAAGTGGATTCGCCGAGAGCATCAACCCACATTTATGCATTATTTCGCGATTTCCTTGCATTCTTCGTCTTCTTTTGACTTCACTTCTTCGACGGGTTTTTTCCCTCAGTCTGGAAGTGCGATTGTTTATTATGCGTGCGTGCGTGCGTAGATAATTGGACCCCCCCAAAAACCATTCGGGATTCGAACGTAGTAAGGTCTACATTCATTATTCAACTCTTCTTGCGCCCGGGCAAAGAAAGAAAGACAAGAAGATTTGTGTTTTTTTTTCTCTCTCTCTCCCTCTTCCGTAGAGTAGAGTAGGTTGATCGGATTTTATGTATGTGCGTGCCATGACCGACCGTTTCTTGAAAATATATACATGTGCCACAACAACAACAGCGAGAGGCCCGTCGCATTACAGATATCTTGATCCTCCTTTTTTTTTCTTTCTCTTGGCCCTACAGAGCGAGAGCACCGAGAGCAACGGCACCGAGCATACCGACCATGGCGGTAGCGCGAGCAGCACCGGCTGCTGAAGTCGATGAGGCAGTCGTGGTGGCATGGATGTCGCTTTGGGTGGCGGAAGATTTGGAGCCGGATGAGGACTCGCTGGCAGTTCCGGTGGTTTTGGAGCCTGGAAAACGTTAGTGGGAGGCGTCTCGGCTGGGAAGTTACTCATTCTGGAGGAGGTACCGGTCATGGTGGTCATGCTGCCGGAGATGTTGGTGGTTGGGAAAGCGCTTGGGCTGGCAGTGACGGCGGCGGTGGAAAGGTTGAGGGTGGAGCTTGGAGCACCGAGGCTCACATTGCTGGTGGTAGCAGCGACGGTGTTGTCGCTCTCGAGAACGAAGTACGGGGTGTAGTTGGTGGCGGATGGATCGCTATCGCTGACAATCTCAATAGTGTAGTCCGAACCACGAGTGGTATCGGTATCTGGAGTCCATGTGTAGGATCCGCTGTTCTCAATTTTGGCTGCGTCGCATTAGTCAAAGTCGCGCAGAGACAAGAAGAAGCTGTGTTCAACGAACATGCGATGGTAGTTCCCGCAGCCAGATTATTGCTGTTACCACTGCGCAAAATCAAGGAAACAGTGCCAGAGGTGGTAGGCTCCCATGAGAGGGTCAAAGGCTCGCCAGCAGTGGCCTGAAGACCAGTCGTCGGGATCTTGAAAGGGTTCGCGCCTGAGCCAGTGGTCTGTGCAAGGGTGGTAATGACTGCGCTGAGCGCAAGGACTAACGAGCGTGTGAAGTACATTGTTGCGAAAGGTGGATTATAGATGTAAGAAGCCGATAGTAACACAGTTTCCCCTAGAACGAGAACGAGAGTCGTTGGATAGATTAGGTATTGATGAAGAGCCTGGGGGAGTAGCAATAGACGCGCGGTGGAAACACGAAGTGAGATGAAGGACGGCCAGGCAGATTAGTAGCCAGATCTACAGACCTCTTCAACGGCCCCTGTCCATCTGTACACTATCATTTATGGCGGTAGTACGGTAGTAGTTGATGGTTATGCTGGGGCTAGAGCAAACCTTGTTCGCCATTGCCACCTGTCCGTACCTGTCGAAGCCGAACGGTATACGCCTGTACTTGGAGACACTGGGCGTAAGCCGGCGCTTGATACAGTAAGGTAGTAGGATCTGGTGCTTGAGCGGAGCGTGGAAGGCGGTACGTTGTGCTCGAGCACACTTTGTGACTTACTGCTGACGTACCACCTTGAGCCGGAGGTGAACGGCGAGCGAAGATGAAGTCCATTTCAACCACTCAAGGCTTCGCGTTTGCCCTTCGTCGATGTCAAAATGCAAATTGAGCTATTTCTGGCGCAGCTATTGGCCGCGAGCTATAGCACAGTCAGCAGCAATCCAAATCCCGCATGATCTGGCTTGCTTGGAAGTTGGGAGTTGGGACGCTTGAATCATCGGCTCGGTCACTCTGTGTGCGCGCTCGCCGGCCACGTTCGGATGTTCGATATGAATGCAGGTCAGCTGTCCGGTCCTCTGACATGGCGGGTGATCACTGATCATCGTGGTTGCAGAACTTCACGTGTGTGTTGTGCAGAGCGCATCTCTATTTACGCTTCCCCTGGAGCGGTCGAAGAAGGCCAGGGCTGGTCCTTGGAAGTTGGAGGCTTGCACGGGCTGAGCCTGGTGGCCCTGGTCGATCGTCCGTTCGGGCAAGCATGGCGTGACACATGTGAAATTCAAGCCGCTTAGGGTTTAAGCCGTGGCGCGACGAGTCACGACTGAGCTTGCGCGTCTTCTTCTTCACTCAGCCTGAACCGCAGGAACATTTCAGGATATCACACCGACAGAACGTACAAAACCGCGACGCAGCCATGCGGAAATCAAGACGTGTGATGAGCTGGACATTCAACGCAAAGCACCGCGAAACAGCGGCGCAGGAACGCCCGCGCAACACAAGGCATATATCCTTGCCTGATGCTGTCCGATGATAGGTCATGGGAGATTAATGCACGAGTTATTAGATGGAGCCGCGCGTGGAGACGGTCGGTCCAAAGCTTGGCATCTCCAGAGAACAGCCTCGCCGTTGGTGTGCAAGGACTTCTTCTACAGGCCTCCTTCGTCGCCTTCTTCACACCTCTATACATC
The DNA here is from genome assembly GCA_001578225.1 of Pseudocercospora musae. Lineage (NCBI taxonomy): Eukaryota > Fungi > Ascomycota > Dothideomycetes > Mycosphaerellales > Mycosphaerellaceae > Pseudocercospora > Pseudocercospora musae. The sequence continues at coordinate 35,983 of LFZO01000182.1, read as the reverse complement.
AACTACTCCGTCATCAGACGTGTCGCTCGTTACTCAACAGCCCTTCCACGCTCCACCTCCAGACAGGACCGCGAAAACAACGCTTTTGAATCCCAGTACATCGCTTTAATCAGATCGATCAGAATGTTCTTCAAATCACTCCTCGTCAGCGCTCTCGCAGCCCTTGCGACAGCTCAGTCAAACCCGCTCGGGTTCACCAAGGTGCCGAACCCAGTGACTGTCGGCAAGCCCAATGTCATCACCTACATGACCAACGACGACAACACCCCTGTCACTATCCTGCTTCGCCGGGGCGTAAGTCCTCAAGACGTTATTGTCTCATCACCCAAGGACTCAACACTGACATTCAAGCTAGGACTCCAACAACCTTAAGACGCTCAAGACTCTCACCACCTCCGCGACCCAAGGATCATACATCTGGACCCCAGGGAACGACCTCGAAAACGCTTCTGACTACGCTCTTGAGATCCAACAGTCTGGCAACCAGCCAAACTACTTCGGACCTTTCCAGATCCAAGGCTCGACCGAATCTGGCTCCTCTTCATCTGGCACTGCTGGCGGCTATGGCTCTATCACCCACTCCAGCATGTCCGCCACCATCACCGCTACCGCCAACATCTCAGGCACATCAACCACTTTGACCGCAACCTACCCACTTTCTGCAGGCAACATGACCTCAATGTCTCGCAACACAACCATGAGCCACGCAACTCTCACCCAATCCTCTTCCACCGCCAGCTCAACCGCATCCCAGACCACCAATGGCGCAGGCTTCCAAGGAACCACCACCGGTGCCTCTCCCAGCCAAACCGGCAACTCTGCATCCAGCTTCGCTGCAGGAGGCAGTGCCATCGCGCTCGTATTCGGAGCTGTTGCTGCCATCGTCATGGGTTAAAGAGAAAAACGACAATAAAGCGTTTTTGTGTTTATACATTGAAAAAAAAGGAGATGGAGGGGACCTGCACAGACAGACAGCATCTGGGGGGTTTTCCAATAATGATGAATAAACTACTATATGGGGACAAAGCAAGCGAATATGGAGTTTCTTCAGTCATGAATAATATTTTTTTTTTTCCTTAACGCTTCCCATGTCCTAATTAATATCTTACCTACCCGTCTTTTTTCTTTTCTTAGTCGCGGACATATTTTCAGTGTCCTCGACCCTACCTAAGCCGGAGAAAGAAAAAAAATATGGTCGGAAAAAGCAGCAAACATCTAGTTAGGTGAGGAGGGGGGAGCATGATGTTGGGGAAAAAAAAACGTTGCGATTTTCTTTCTTTACGATTCTGATAACTACGAACGACGAGAGACAAAAAAGCATGGCTCTAGACTAGCCTCTCGAAGACTTGGGAGGAGGCAAGTACCTATCAGTCCTCGAAATCGTCACCTCTTCGAAGAGAACTGTCGTGGGCTCAGATTTGCCCGGTCCGAGGAGTTCATGTGCTCCTCACGTTCATTTCATTTCTCACTGGATTTCGCTAGACACACTATCTCTCGACTTGCTAATTTTCCCCTCCCATCGTCGCCCATGATGGCAAACACATTGGCCAGTCGAATCAGTCATCCTATCCCGTCCTCCACTTCTCAAAACTGCTCAAAGGTTCTTCTCTGGAGTGGCTTCTAAGCCCGTTCTGCGTTCAAAAAAAACGCCTTTTCTGCTCCATCCTTATCCTGCTTGGATAGGCACCGCAATCAAGCTCGCTACATGAGTAAAGCCATACCTCCTTCGTGGCAGGGCTCTTTGTTTTGAGAAGAACAAACAGGCAAGGGAATCAAAGCACAGAAAAATAAAAGTCGAGGAGTCTTCAGCCGTAGCGGACCTCATTCCAAAGCTGTTGTCATCAGAACGCCGTTTGCCGATGTGCATCGCCGTGCCGCAGTGCAACGCAAGTAAGATCAAGTCATCATGGCACGATGGCCAGTATATGCGCCTGCTCTCGCACTCATCCTGTTTGGACTGCCGTGCGATTCTGAGCTGGCGTTGGGATTCGCGTATGGAAGGTTTGGAGGTGTCATTTGATCGGCTTCGCTTCCAACATGCCTGACGGAGCTTTCATTCTGCCAGGCACTCTGCTGATGTGGATCTGTGTCCACTCTCGTCACCAAAGGTGCCGTGTTTGGTGGCGATGTCATGCCGTTCTGTGCAGTGACCGTTGGCTGACCGCTGTTAACGGTAGGTGGCCTTGCACGATCACCGTACCGCTTGAGAATCTCCTTAGTCGTGATCTCGGCATTGTTGCTAAATAACGAGGAGTCGTTCAGAATCATGGCGAGATCCTCGGGAACCTGGGGACATATCAGTAAAGACTCGAGCAAAGTTGGAGTTGAAGTGCTAGGCTTACCTCGCACATGCTCTCATTGCACTCAATCAAGCTGTGTACAGCTTCGATCGCGAGAAAGCTCTCGTCAACAGGCACGTTATCCTTGCCACCGTGCAGGATATTCGGCGTGATGACAGTTGCAAGATTGTGAATGTCCATCTTGCTTCCACTCTCCTCGTCGACATGACTGAAGCTGGACACCCAATTGAGGAAAGTGAAGAGCACTTCCATGCAGTCTCTGTGCGCTTTGGGCAGAAGACAACATGTCAAGTGGAGGACCCTTCGCCTTCTCTCGCTGTCGTCGATCCGTTGGGATGTTATCCAAAGTTTGTGGAGCTTATTAGTGAGCAACGGGTCGGGAAGCTCGCGCAAATACTTCTTGAGCAAAGCTGCAACCTGCACAGGATTCTCCTTTGTGAGGTCGACGTCGATAGCGCCCTTGGAGTCGATCGTCTCCTTTGCGTCGTTGAGTCGCTTGATGTTTCCATTCTTCCTGAACACACCCTCAACAGACATGTCCATGGTCTTCATGGCGCTGATACACTCCTGGACCACCGAAGGGATCTTAAGCGAACCAGGCCCAACGCCATCAGTGCTGTCTTCGTAGTCACGTTCCAGTACTTGTTCAAGAGGCACTCCGAAGACCTGTGTCTTGGCCCCCTTGGGCTTCTTCTCTTTGCCTTGGAACGCTTTGCCAAACTTGCTCCAGAAGGTGGGTCTCTTCGTCTCAATTAGGTCCAGTAGCTCCTCTTGATTGAAGTGGCCTTCCAGCAACGGTTCCATTGACAGCACAGCCACGTGTCGAACGATGAAGTACTCTAGTGCAGTGAGCTCAGAGAAATACTTCTTGGCGCCTGGTGGCCTGGTCTCAACCTTTTCATCCGAGAAGTCTCGCGTGTGGCCATTGATGAGTCTCGGTTTAGGCTCCTGCGGGATCATGTGCTGCCTGGCGTACTTCGAGGCGTTGGGTCTCTGCTCGCGCGTTTGCTGCGCCTGAACTATTCTTGGAATGTCATCCAGCGTCATGGCATCTTGCTTGCCAAACGTGAGCTGCGAAACCGTGTCACCTGCACCATCACGATCTTCCACAATCTGGAATGCGCTCTGCCGCCTTCTACTGTCGGCCGCGTCTGCACTACCAGGTCGCATGCCTTCGGGACCATCGATAATTCGCGATGTACGAGCCTTTTTGGTGGCATTAGACAGATGTTTGTCCATTCTCGTGCTCCTGAGACGACGAATGTCACCCATCGTGTCTTCATAGCTCGGCTCCCCTCGACCTTGTTGGCCTGGCGATCGCCCAGCATAAGATCTTGATCGTGTATTTGAGCGAAGGAGACCTGGTTGCTCCTTTTCGTTCGACGGCGTGTGGCCTTCTCGGGAGTTGTATCCAGCCAAGTTCGGATCGTCACTGGTATGTGGCAACGCACCACTGGTTCTAAGAGTGGCAAGCAACCTTGCATGGGCGACTCGTAGTAGGTGGACATACTGCTGTAATCTTGTGACTGGGATGAAACCACCTGCTCTGGCATCTGATGGCGCATGAGCTTCGCACCACACTCTCTGCGTCTGCTCGCTCCATCTTGCATTTCCTGGGTCGTCGCTGAAGTCTTTCCCGCATTTCGCACAGCTTACACACTGCGTATGTAATACTCGACCTTCTTGACGATAGCATTTGTCTTCCACAGCCTTGTTGCAGACTACGCAAGTGTCAGCGCTCTTGTCCACGTAAGCCTCAGCGTCGGCTTTGGAATCGCGCTGACTCTCAGCGTCCAGCCGCTCATCTAATTTGCTGATGTGTTCGAGGAAGCTCTCAAGTCCTTCCACGCTGGAAGTCTCACGTTCCAGTTTTAGCGCGCCCGAAAGACATATCCGAATCATCAGCTTCAGGTAATGCGCGAGACCAGTGACCAAAGATAGGAGTTCTTGTGTGACGCCCAATCTCCGGACTCCATTGTCTTGGTTTTCGGCCAAGAGTTGGAAGAATGCAACGACCTTCTTGCAGAGCAGCTTTGCTTCTCTACTGTAGCTCAGACCAGGATGAACAATGGCATCGAATGTTCGCACGCCTTCCGCTCCTCTCGCAGGACGCACTTGCAGCCTGTGATCTAGATCGTCTGCGGCACCGAAAAGGAGATCCACATGAGTGATGAACTTTTTCGCCGCGACCACACCATCCATGTACGCGCCGTTGCTAACGTGCAGTAACATGTCCGATATTCGCGTTGCGGACCTTTCTTCGAATGACGACAGGGTATGCCATATCCAGTGGACTTTGTACTCGACCGCCTCTTCTTCATTCCGTACTGTTTTCCGTTGCTCTTCACTGGCATCTCCTTCCTCCTGCTCCTGTCGCTGTCTCTGCCTTTCCAGCGCCTGCTCTTCTTCGGAGCCTTTGGGAGGCGGAGCGTGCAGTCGCACATTCCAATACTTGTGAATCATGTAACATTCGGGATGCCAGTGCTGGTTCACGCCATTTCTGAAAATCTCCACAAACTGCTTCAAAATCGCCGTCTGACACCCATTGCACTTCTGCGCGAACTTGGTCGAATAGTGGTAATGGCAGTACACGCTGCCCTCGTGCTCGTAGTATGAGTCTTGTGCGCCGAATACCGTCGGACATACCGAGCAGGTGAAGTGCTCGATATGGTACTTGCGATCCAGAGCGGTGATATACGATCCTCGCAACGCGCCTCCACACGCGTAACACAGAAGGTCAAGGCGTTTGAAATAATCGGTCTCGCAGAGGGGATACTGGCCGGGCGGCTGGTCTGGTACAGGAAAGAACTTGGAGGCGACAATCTTGCCACAATCCTAACATGTCATCAGCATACTTTTACGCCATCGCCACGCATCGCAGAGAACTTACGTGACACGTGAAGCACTCCAAGTGGTATGTGTCTCCCAACGCTCGCACGAACTGGCCCGTCAAATGTCGCTGGCACTTTCCACACGTTCTCTGCTGCCCACTCGGCCTCCTCCCGCTCGACTTTGACCGCTTCTCACGGCTCTGCTCATGCTGTCGGTCTGTCGAGCTGCGAGGCTTGCGATCGTGTGTGGCGGGTGACGATGTCTCCGCATTTGTCTGGTCGTGCGGTCTGATGGAAAGACTGGTCTGTCCATTTGCTAGCGGCGACTGCTGCTGCGGCGTCAACGAAGGGTCGTCATTGTAATGTGTGCCCGGCTTGGATCTGTCTTCGGTCGGCACGGTCATGCCGGCGCTCGCTGGTTATTGGAGCGCCGCAATGCTGCTGCTGATGATTTCACGCGCAGTCCAGGGCTGTTTCGGGGACGCAACGTGCACTCGGCTGTGGCTCGGCCGGTGTTGTAGGGTAGTGGTGGTGCCCCCGGCCAGGTTTGCGGATGGGATGGCGGAGGCGAGGTCGAACAGCGCACAGCGGCCAAGGTCCCGATCGCGACGGCGACAACGTGCTCCAAGATGGATGGTGGGCGATTTTGACGATGCGATCTGGCTGTTTCGGAGGTTGCTCAGTGTGCTGGCGTTCGTGCTGGTGCTACACTGCCGCTGGCGGATGGCGGAGGCGATGGAGTTGAAACACGCACCAAGGCTGATGGCTCTCCCGATGCGTGCTGTCTGCAGCACTACCTCTACTACTGTCTGTCGTTGGAAATTGGGTGTGGTGTGCCTGTCTGTTCCCAGCAACTCGACCGCACAAACTGCACTCTGCCGTCGACGACGCGTACTTTAAACAACAGCAGTATGCGCTGGCACTGCTAGCGAAGGAAGCATGGGTCTCTGAGTCTCTCAGGCTGTCCAACCGAACAACATCACACCATCACATCTACACGCCGCACTCCCACTCGCACTGAAGGATGGCGGCTTCCACACAAAATAGAATCACCTTGCCGAGCCACAGTGCTGCCGTCGTCGTTGATACCTGATGCGAGCCTGGAGCCTGATGGTACAGGTCATGTTTGAACTATGGCCCGATCCGGCGTTTGCCGACATACACCGGCGCAGCCACACGCGACTTTGAACATCCAGCTTCACTATCGCAACCACTCCCAGTGTCACCTCGCGCGACTACTGAGCCGGAGAGATCAATCCTGCGACACGTCCACGACCTCAAGCCTCCCGCGCAAACCAACACCTACCATCAATCTCAACTCCGCATCACCACCCACCATGGCCGGCCCATCAACCACCAGCACACTCCCCCAACGAACCTCCCGTCGTCGCCCCCTCCCAACAGGCGACGAAGAAGCCTACCAACACCTAAAACTCGGCAACATGACACACGAACAAGCCCTCTCCCCCGCCGAAGTAACCCTAATGCTCGAACGTCTCGAAGACGCCGCCCCCCACAAAAACCACACAGAAGTCTACTACAAAACCCGCGAGTACTGTAAAACGTTCTCAAGATTCCGCGACGAACAGGCCATTGGCCAGGTCAATCAAATCACATCGAACTTGACCGTGCGCGGCTTGGGCATCGTGGAGTTTGAGAGGTGTCAATTGGGTGAGTCGAAAGAAAAAAAAACCAAAGCGGAAATTAGTATTATATTAACTCTCTGTGTGCGTGTGTGTGACAGCGACACTATGTTGCGATTCAGTCGAAGAGGCGAGGACACTGATCCCATCACTCGAAGGAAAAATCAGCGACGAAGAGCTAGAGAACGTGTTGAACGAAATTTCGAAATTGCGAGATTTTTCTTAAATCTCTAACACACTGTTACGAGAAACTTTGTTTTGAAGGTGTTGGGGGTTTCTCTCTTAGCGACGGCGCTAGACAGACAGGACATGCATGGATCACGACGTTGGGGGGGAAAAAGTGAAATGCAAAGGAAACGAGGGATTAAAATGAGCATGGAAGTCCGAAACAGAGCATCATAAGATCCGAAAGAAAGCGAAGGCGACAGGCAATGCTCGCGGGAATCGCATATTCAAAATGAAGTAAACACCAATGTATAAGGTACTACACCCTTCCCCAAAACGCGACCAATATACCACCCAACAACATATTTTCATTCTGCGAGAACCGGCATGCCCTTTTTGAAACTCTGCCCCGATTTCTGTGTCTCTTACATATTGCTCTCTTTTTGTTCCCACGCAACTTCCTCGATTTTCCTAATAAGAAAAAGGAAAAAGAAAATGGCAGTCTCAGACACACAAATACACACACACAGTCTGCAGGATTAACAGAGAAAGAAAAAAAAACATCAAAATTCCCCAGCTTCCAATCAAGCAATAATGATAAAAAACAAATCTCCCAAAAAATTCGACACGCTTTGCCCAGCCCGCGCATGTCTTTTGCTTGTAAAACTCCTCCAACACCATGCTCGTCTCGCTCCTGAAAACAGAAAATCAAAAGTTATACGTAAAGTCGTCATGTTGTTGCTTAGAACATATGAAAGAACGCTTCGCTTCGCTGAAACGGCGTTAAGAAGGGAGTGGATGTATGCAATCTGCGTAGATGGTCTTTTGCAGATTGGCGAATGGAGCGGTGAGTGGTGCGTTGCAGCGGATTCGCCCTAGTCTTGCGCTTGAGGCGATGTTGCTGGCTTCGGAGTCGGGTCCGGATCTGGCTCTTCTGCACTGTGTTGTGGTTTTGGTGTTGCATCTGCGTCACTGGGAGTGTCCGGCACAGCCATGTCAATGACGGCAACGTCCTCGGCGGGCTTTGGTGTGAACACGACCGGTGGAGTCAAATGGCCTTTTACGACGACTTCTGCAGGAGGTTCTTCGGCAATGCTACGCTCAAGCTCGTTCCCAGAACTCCTAGGAGCCGGAACATCTTCGCCAGAGATCACACTGCCTTGACTGTTCGTACGCATCATCTCTGTGCCGAGCTTTGAGCTTCGTTTGACGTGTCTCCCCTTAGGCGAACGCTGACGTACTTGTACATGCCCCAGCTCCTCGTCTTCGTCATCTCCACTTTCAGCTGCCGACTCGTTTCGCACCTTTTCCAGCGACTGACGTTTGGCCTGGATGGCTTCGCTGGAAGGCACTCTGCGAGGCACAGGATGGTCAGGCGTTCCTAACGCAGCTGGTGCAGATGTTTGATGTTCCAGCGTGGCGTGCAAAGGATCTGAAGGTTTCCTGCCTACTTGTTCTGCGGTTTTCGTGCTCGATATCCCCAAGCCACCAAAGTTGCGTTCCAGATCGCTTTCGAAGTCGTTGGTTGCTTGGCGAGAGATGATGAGATTTGGGATGCTCTCAAAGTGGTTTTCAGATTCACCAAGTGAACTTGAGCCGACTGAGTTCTCGCGGGTGGGATCCCTCGACCACATCGTGTTGAAGCCGGAAGACGCTGTCGTGGTGGGACTATTCTCCACTGGCATCGACTCGTGATGTTTGAGGCTAGACGGGATAGGCTGTGGCGTTGCTCTCCACCCTTCAGGCGGAGTCCTCCACTGGCACAGGCGACCCATTACTTCTTCAAGCTTTTCTTTGGTGGGTGGCTTCTCTACCAAGGCATCGAAGTGGTGCGGTGCTTGAAGCTCCTTCAAGTATCCAGTGACTGCAACGATGGGAGTGTGAGAGTTTGCATTCTTGGTGTCACGAATCATTCTTGCAACATCGGCACCGTTCACTTGAGGGAGCTTGTACTCCATCATGATGATATCGAATTTGACTTCGCTCATCGCGTAACGCATTGCTTCCGACCCATTGGTCACGGCAATCGTGCGACATCGCAGCTTCTCCAGTAATCGTTCCATTACCAAGCGGGATACAGGATGATCTTCGCACACCAGAACATCCAACGTGCGGAAGGTTGGACCATCAGCAAGACTTATTTGCGAGAGTCGTCTGGAGCTCTGTCGTCTGCGCTGCACACGTAGCAGGGCCTGATGCCTCGTTTCCTCGTTATCTGACGAGGATGGCGATACGTCAAACACGCCACTTCTCCGCTTGTGATGATGCGCTGCCAACATCTCTGGCACTAGGTCGCCATCGGTATCCTGCGAGCCAACTGTTTGGGACCGCTGTCTGGGGGATGACGAGCTGGGAAGTCTGTTGGTCGATGAACCGCGTTCGTGTCCAGGCAGGTGTACCGAGTTCGTCTTGCCCACCTTGATTGGTGATGGTGCACTGGAAATCGCCTTGAAGGTCACAGGCAACTTGGGAGCTTGATCTAGCACATGTGATGAGTGCGAGGCGCCATTGTTATGTCCAGACAGGTTTGAGGAGCCACTGGAAGTCTTACGGCGCTCCTGGTTCTGACCCGCGCTGAAGGACACAAGGAGTGGTGATGATGGCTGCGAGCCTCTGCTTGGCGAAGAATTGGCTTGACTGGTAACAGAAGGTGACTGTGGTCGATTGGCACCTCTGCTCGTAGACAGTGTACGTTTGAGAGGACCGTTTACCACCGGACTCGATTCTAGAGACGGCGCAGGCGATGGCGATGCTAGCGCTGAAGTAGGAGCTGAAGTACCACCCGCGGCAGCCTTTGCTTGAGCCTGCATTGCATCGGCGCGAAGCTTTTGAATAACGTCTTTGTTCGCCTTTTCGAGAACGGGCAGATTTTTGAACTGGAAATTGCCAAAGTCGTCAGCCACCACAGGCTCACTTAATCTGCGAGAGCGTCCGTCGCGGACATGAGGCGGGATGTGCAACGGCATCAAATTGCGCTTGATGGAGTTGACCTGGCTTCTAACGCGAGACAACGCATCGTGTGGACGATCTGGATAGTCCGCACCAGGCGTCTGTACCGGCGACGTCGCCTGGTCCTCGAATTCGGCGGCGAAATTCTGCATGGTCGCACCACGAGCATCAAAGTACTCTGTGTCTTCCGGATTCTCGCTTGCAGGGATGAATGATGCTTCGTCTTCTCGAAGAGTTTCCCAATTGATTTCAGCGAACCAAGGATGCGCCTTGATCTCGTCGCCACCGCTCGGGTACTTGTCCTCTTTATTTGATCCGAGTCGTTCTTTCGGGTCCAGACACATCAATTTGTTCATGAGGTCCTTGGCTTCCTCCGACACATCATCATCCTCCTCCTCTGTCGGCCAGTGAATGTTGCGAGCAAGGATATTTTGGAACACTTCCTCTGGTGTATCAGCATTGAAAGGAGGGCGGCCGTACAAGCATTCAAACAAGATACAGCCCAAAGACCACCAATCACTCATTTCATCTTGCCCTGCGCCATTGATGGTCTCCGGTGCAAGGTAGTCGGGAGTACCTACAAAGCGTCGATTGCTGTCCTCTGGGTCGAAGAGCGCCATCATTGGCGGCGGCATTTGCGATGGAGGTTGTTGTGGCGGAGTGTCCGTCCTTGTACTGATATTGCTATTCACCGGCTGCAAGGCATACGGATCTGGCGAATCACGATCATCCTCATCGGCGGTCTCCTCTTCGATAGGCGTCCGGCCGTCCGCAACAGAGAACCTGCGGAACATTGTTGTCAGAGCATCGCTATCGCCGCTGTCGCTGCGGTGTCCTGATGTACGCCGCGAAGGCTCTCTCGATCCTTCTCGGTACAGGCTGAAGTAAGAGGGCTGATTCACGTCGTGCAGAGCAGGTGTCATCGCCGGTGTCTGTGCAGGCGAATGTGTGTGACCTTGATAGTCGAAAGAGGTTGATCTCGAGCTGGTGACGGAGGGAGCGCGTCGGAATGGCCCTGCCTTTAGAAGATCAGGCGGTGCATCATCAGGCTTTGCATTAATCGCCCGTTTCTGTCGTCCAATGAGACCCATCCTTGAAAGCCCAAAGTCCGTGAGCTTGAGGTGCCCTTTGGCGTCGATGAGAAGGTTGTCGGGCTTCAGATCTCGGTGGACGATTTGTCTGCTGTGAAGATGTTGCACACAGAGCACAACTTCGCCAATATACTTCTTCGTCCAGTCTTCCGGTAATGCGCCAAGAACTTTGATGAGAGACGCGCAGTCGCCACCGTTCAGGTATTCCATCACAAGATATAGATAGTCCTTGGACGAGAAAGTCCAGTACAGCTTGGCCACGAAGTCACTCTCGCCTTGCCACATCATGATCGCTCGTTCTGCTTTCACGTTGGTGACCTGATTCTTGGCTACCATGTCCGCTTTCTTGAGTACTTTGATGGCATAGTAGTCACCTGTAGACTTCTTCTTGGAGAGATAGACGCTGCCAAAAGCACCTTTGCTGATTGGCTTGATAATTTCAAAGTCCTTGATGGAAGTCTGCACTGCACGCGGCTGCGGTTGTGAGACAACGGCGCTCAAGCGCGGAGACGCTGGTCGACCCAGCGCTTCAGACAGCGCTGCTGAAGATTGCCGTCGGTGATGATGATGATGCTGATGATGATGCTGATGATGATGCTGATGATGCGCTCTAATCACCGGCGAGTTGAACTCACTCTGCGTCAATACAGGCGACGTGACTGGAGAAGGTAAGCTCTCGGTGCCGGCACTGCTGGGTATCCTGGGTTTCGCCATGCGTAATGGAGACGATGGTGGAGGTGGACCTCTGCCAGGTGAGTGCTGTCGGCCAACACTAGATAAGCTCGGCAATATCAGGCTCTGGCGCTTTCGATCGCGAGATCGGGTGCTAGCAACACGACTGAGACTGAGCTCGGCTCCGGGCGAGTCGGCTCTTCTGTTACTACCGCTTGCAACGGAGGACCGCATGCTGCTATCACTCTCGCAGCCAGCATCACTCTCAAGAGCAATCGAGCCTCTCTTATGCATGTGAAGCGGAAATGGCTCAGTTGGGCCTCCGTAGGACTTCGGAGTCGTTGCACCACGAGGACTGCTTGCACGAGACGATTCAGCGGATGCAGGTCGTCGCTGAAGCATTGGATCGGAAATTTTGCGCAGCGCCATGGCCATCGCAGAAGGGCTCCCAGAGGATCGAAGCGAGCTCAAGCTGCCGAATATCTCATCGGGTGGCATATCGGCAGGGTCGACACTCGCCTCGTACGATGATTGTGCGCCCTGCTCGTGCTCAGACACCTCGTAGTTGTCACTTTCTTCGCCAGAACTAGAATCACTCAACTCGCCCGCTGCTATGCGGGCAGCCTTCTGAAGAGCAGCCTCAATGCATTCCTGCACCAAAATGTCGTATTCCACGCGTATCCGCTCTGCGTATTCCAGAATTCGACGGTGTCGGAAGACAGCTTCAACCTTTGTCTTGGCAAGCTGAGCAGTGTCGTCGCACAACAGTGAAAGACCTTGCTCGTTCTCCAATGAGCCAGCGCTTGGTGATTGCCATTGGAGTACCTGCTGTATTCGACTCTCCGACTGCGGCGACTGTGTACGTACCTCGCCTGGCGCATACGACTTGGTTTCTTTGATGGATGGCGTACTGATCTCCATTGCCGTGTCGCAGAGATCCAGGACCAGCTCGACAATGCGGGCTAAAGGTCGTCTTACAGCAAAAGATCGTGCTCGATGATGGCTCAGCCCGCTGGCTGATGAATCACGCGATCTTGAGGCGTGAGCTGGTGATGCGCGTCCCGACGTAGATCCTGACGATGGCGTCGAATTTGGACCGATGGAGTGACCTTTGTACTCTGCCTTGGGCGCAGGACTCGGTGATCCGCCATCAAGTGAAGGCGACTTCAACATGCGGTTTGATTGAGCCTCTAACGCGTCCAGAACCTTTACGAGCGCCGATCGCTGTTCATTGAGAGACTCCTGTGCCATTTGAACCTCCATCTCTGCGCGATGCTCCTGCGAGCACAGCTCGGTATGCTTCTCGAACCACCACGGAGTGATCTGACGTTCACAAATACGACAAAGCACAGGAAGAGGTGGTGGATGATTGCCTGGATCGTGCACTCCCACATCTGCCAGCAGCGTAAGGTAGTTGGCAAGCATTTCTGCACCTATTCCAAGCGAATCCACCAGAACCTGAGGCAAGTCAATGGTGATCTCGCGCGAGACCCAGGGCTTGATCATCCACATGGTGTGGCTCTCTTCACCTGTAGTCCTGTCGTAGACCATGATGCCCTGGGCTTCAAGCTCAATCGTTTGCTCTTCGGAGTCCGGGTCAGTGCCCGTCTCCTGCTCTCGTCCAGGCATGGTGTCGACACCAGACCTGGGCTCGACCGGAGTCTTGTCGTCTCCTGACTGCGAGCCTTCAGGACCAGATGGGGCCTTGACGCAGAAGCGGATGAAGTGGCTCTTGGAATCGTCCTTGCGCATTGCCTCGACACAGTCAGCGAACACATTGGCGTTGTCGACCAGTATCTCGGCGATAGGCTTCCCAATGATGCTGCTCGCTGCACTACCAGTGACATCCTGCCAAGATGGGCTCACCCATCGCACCTTGCCCTCCAGATCCAGTTCGAGGATAGCATTGAGGGACTGCTCGGCAGCCTTCTTGAGATCCTCTCGCTCCTCCCGAATGTCCATGGAGATGGTTCTCAGCATGTGTCCTTTTTCGGGAGTCATGACGGCGGCATCGTCTTTGAGAGCCATGACGGCGGGCGGGAGCAGCGTGGCCTGCGGGTGCCCGGGGCCGGGCTCCGCCATTGTATGTGTTCGCGTTGAATTGCTTGTTGTCTCGCAGGGTGTAGCGGTCGGTATGCCAACGGCACACAGCAGGGCGGCTATGCCACCAACGCACGCTCACCCATCTTCCGCTGAATCAGAAGGATAGGCGTCGGCGGAGCGGGAGTGGGAGTGGGCGCGCAGGGCGGCGGTGGTGGCGTGGGCGGACGGGGGATGGGGAGCGGCCCAATGTGCGGCGGCGTGGTGACAATAAAGGCGATGGAGAGCGAGTGAGGTGGTGGGCGGGCTCAGTGCCGAGAGAGGGCGGTGTTAGCAGTCATGCACGTGCAGCAGAGTGGTGAAGAGATGAGAGTGTTGTGTGTTCGACTGTCGCTTCACTTGCTCGCCTGGGCATAACATGGCATGGCATCGGTGTGAGAAGGGACCGCGCCTTCTTCCCCACTCGTGTCGACCAAGTCACCTTTCTTAGGGCCGGCCGCCGAACCAAACACTGGCACCTTTTGAGCATCATGTGACACACGCGTTTGGCTACATAATCTCATGCCTTGCCGTTCATTGCACCACAATCATCCTCACCACACTCAGCGTGAGTCAGCATTGGTGGCATCGTCGTTGCGATAACAACCAGACAGACTTCTGGCCGAGACGAGAGTCACGAGACGAGACCCTGCGGGAATCTCCGCTCGTCGACTTGCACAGTCACTGCAGCACAAAGTTGCTTCGGAATGCAACTTCTGACATCCGCCTGCACTGCTCACCCTGTCTGCGGAGCATCTATGTAGATGAATCGACCTAGATGAATCGACACCTAAAAGCATCTCTAGCGACTTGCCGTAGTTCTTCCAGCACCACTAGAAGCTGCTACGAACCTCTCCACGAACACTGCAGAAACGCGGCGAATTGGATGCCTACGGAACCTGACAGCTCAGTGCTACCCCGGAAGCCTTGGGACACTCACACCTCTCGAGTCACCTGCGACGCTTCGTGGCAGGAATGATGGGTGTGCGGCCCATCCTTCACAGCAAAATGCTGAAATTTCCATGGCTCGTCGGAGGATGATACTCATCATTTGAGGCCCAGCGGTTGGTACCTATCTAGAGTTTACCAGCTACAGCTTTGCGCCATCCGGCTGGAAACGGAAAGCAAGATCAGAAAGAAGCTCAAGGTATAAACGCGACCCCTTCGTGGTCACGCGAGTGAAGCGACTCTGGCCTGACAGACTTCCTCAACGCCAGCGGTGACCTTCATCATCCTCAAATATGCCATACGCCGGCCCCAGGCAGGCCATACTTGATGCGATAATCCATGGCGAGTCTCTCATAGTCTTCCTTCCTTTGTTGCTTCTCAATCTCCTTTGCCTTCGCTTTCTCGGACTCAGACACATCGCTTGGTAATCGTTCAGACCCCGTCACTTTCGACCGGATCTTGTCCATCGCTCGACTAATGGATGATCGCTTTTCTGACTCCACTAGCGTCTGTGTTGATGCAGTCGATATGCTACCCGCCCTGGTGGAGGCAGAATAGAGGGATGGTGAGCTCGACATGTTGACCTGTTTTGAGGATGCCTGAGTTGATATCTCCTGTTTGCCTGTGTTCTGGGCTTCGTCCACCCTGACCAGATGGTTAGCGAGGATCGCATAAGCAAGGGATCGCGACTCACAGCTCTGCTTGCTCTTCTTCTTGGACTCGCGGACTAAGGAGAGGGTCTTGATCCAAATTATCGTGAGCACTCTGATGTCTCGCAGCTTCTGACAGTGAGCCGCTTCATTGAGGTTCTCGTTGATCGCGTTGTCCAGACATGATCCATACATCCACGTAGTCATGCCGTATATATATATGCATACGTTCTAGCTACTGCTGATGAGCCATAACCAGTCATTCCCCATTAGCCGAACACCGACCCATCAATGTGCTGCCTAATCACACAACATAGCAGTGACACGCGGCTCAGACGCATACCACATAGTAAACATGGACATCAATATCCCAGTTCGGCTAGAGAGATGGTATGTTCAGGGCTTAGATGACGGAGAACTCTCGAAGGATTCAGCTCGGAGCTCAAGTCAGCCAGCAATGGAACGAATGTGGCTGAAGGAAGCCTATACTGGTGCGACCGTGGTATCAAAAGACGGTCGGCCTTCAACCAAAGCTCTGCATTGACTCGCTCGGAGCCCAGAATGCTAAAGGTGCTAACATCCTCCCATAGCTTGGCGTTCGGAGTTCGTCCAAAGACACTGCATGAGGCATCACGCGTCGCTTGCCGCCTAGAGTGCATGCAAGTGATGCGTAATAATGGCGGCCGATGGTCAGTAGGTTGATCAGTGATTCGATGAGACATGGCCGGCTTTGCAGAGCAAGTGATCTAATAACGGTGCTGGAGGACGTGTCCGCAAGTTGTGATTTTGACGCGTGTGATCTGCACCCCGAGCGCGTCCGCACCTGCTGGTTGATCTCTGTTCTATACACCTTCGCTTCCATCGCATCATGCGCCATATACTACTGTAGTGAGCTCTGAAGCGATAATGTGCAGTCTGCTCAGTCGTATGCAGCCCACAAGGAAGTGATGATTGCTGAACATTAACAAGGTGAAGTCTGAGAAGATGGGTGAATCACTCCTGACAGAAAATTATTTTCCAATCATCACATGAAATCAATTTTTCCAACTTGCGACAACAATAACCCCTCTCACATCTCCACCACCTCAAAATGTCGGCGCCGGCGGCTACACCAGCGCACTCATGCAAAGTCATACAATCCGGAGCCATCGCCAAAAGACTCCTCGAGGAAGTGACTGCGGGCATCAAGGCCCTCGACCATCCACCACGCCTTCACGGCTTTCTAGCAAATGCCGACCCAGCGGCGCGCAAATATGCGGAATGGACGCAGAAGACTTGCACCGAGAAGTGAGGAACAATCCGGCCTAAGTGACAATGTACATATATATACCTACTCTCACTGACACTGCATCTCACAAAAGTGGCGTCGACTTCACCCTCCGCCAAGTTGACCGCGAAGCCCTCGAAGACGAAATCCGCGAAGCCAACACCGACCCCAACATCGAAGGCATGATAATCTACTATCCCGTCTTCGACGCAACCCGAGATCGGACCTTGCAATGGACAGTCAGCCTCCACAAAGACGTCGAAGGCCTTTCCCCTCAACTCATCAGCAACATGTACCAAAACATACGATATCTCGACCCCCCGGGAAACACGCGAAAATCAATCCTCCCTTGCACACCATTGGCCATTGTGAAGATCCTGGAGTACCTGAATATCTACAACCCCATCCTGGATTACGGGAAGCGTCTCCACGGGAAGAGGATCACGGTGATCAATCGGAGTGAAGTTGTCGGGAGACCTCTTGCTGCGCTGCTGGCTAATGATGGCGCGGAAGTGTATAGTGTTGATGTCAATGATATTCAGCAGTTTAGCAGGGGTTCGGGGCTCAGGAAGCAGAAACATGAAGTCAGGGATATGGAAGGTTGGGGTTTGGAGAATTGTTTGCCGATTAGTGATGTGGTGATCAGTGGTGTTCCGGGAGAGAAGTATAAGGTGCCGACACAGCTGGTGAGGGAGGGTGCTGTTTGCATAAATTTCTCGAGTGAGAAGGTGAGCACTCTGGGTCGGTCAGATATGCGAGATGATTGTGCTGACTGTATATGATAGAACTTCAACCCTGATATCAAGGAGAAGGCATCCATCTATGTCCCTGCCATCGGCAAGGTCACGATTGTTGTTCTGATGCGTAATCTTCTCCGCCTCGTGCAGAATACGCCACGAGTGAATGGTACGAAAGTGTAAGGTCTGGTGCGCAATAAATTTGGGCTACTACTCATTATTCCTTTCGGTCTTCCTCGTCTGCCTCGCATCATTCCACGAATACAACTGTGGTGGGGAATCTGGACAACTCTTGTCCCTCCGCACATAGTATCGCCAGATCCAAGGCAGGACTTCCTTTAGCTGGTAAATCGCATGCTTCTTGCTGGAAACTCCAAAGACATAATTCAATTCTTCCAAACTCATGAAAGTCAGACTTCCAGCTCCCAGTGTGGCTCCTGATGTCTCGCGGACCAAGAAGAAAACGAGCACGAATGCGAGCACATTCAAGCCTGCGAATATGCCGAGCAGTCCTCCGTGGCCGATATTGACTGTAACAATAGGAACGAAGAGCGTGAGTAGTCCAAGGCCGAAGAGATTGCAGAAGACTGCGAACGACATGCCGACCACTCGATTCTCCAGCGGGAAGACTTCAGCCGAACTAACGGGTCATGTCAGTCATTACTCCACACGAGTGCCGTTGATCTGATAACTCACAGCGTAAACGGCACCGGTCCCATCGAGAAGGAATAAAAAATCATAAACAGGTAGGTGAAAAAAGCAATCACAGGAACATGTGCCGAATGTCCCGACGGAATCGCATAGCTGACCGCAGCAGCCATCATCGACAACGCCATGAACGGCAAAGCGATAAGAAGCAACCATCGTCTCCCCCTTCGATCAATAAGCCAATAGGCCGGCTACACAGTCAGTCAGTCACGCCCATGCCCAGATTTTAATAATGAATGATGACTTACAAAAGCAAACAAAAAATTTATCAACCCCACGCCCCAACTCAGAAACAACGGCGTCAGAAACGCCCCAGAATTCACATTATTACTCCTCGTCTCCGATCCATTCTCACCACTATCACAGAATAAATTCGAACTGTACAACGCCAAAACATTGACTCCGCAAAGTTGTTGAGAAATCATGCAGACGACAGCAGCGGTCGTGGCTCTTCGAATTCGTTTATTGCTGAAAAGCTGTCCGAGTTTCTGCCAGTAATTGACAGATCGAGCGGGAGAACGGGAGAGGATTTCCGTGCGGAATCGAGAGGACTTTTGATCTTGGACGAGATGTGTTCCCATTTCGGCGTCGGATTTTTTGCCCGTGACGAAACGTTTTTCGACTTCCATTTGGTAATGTGTGTATAAAAGCTCTTTGGCGGCTAAGATGGGATGACCGCGAAGGTTGAGGAGGGTTTTGTATGCGAGGGAATACTTTGGCGGACCGCGCTTCATGAGGAATCGTGGACTGTCGGAGCAGACGAAGATGAGGGTGAGGAGAACGATGGTGGGTAGAACTGAAGATGCAGTTTGCCATCGCCATGCATCTTCGCCGGTCTGGGATACGGCGAGATTCGCTGTGAAGCCGAGGAAGATTCCAAGGGCGTCCATGAGTTGCCAGTTCATGACGAGACTGCCTCGTATGTGTGCGGGTGCGACCTCTGCTGCGAAGACTGGAACGACGGAGGCTTTGAGGCCCATGCCGATTCCGAGGATGACGCGACATGCGAGGAGTTGTCGCCAGGTATCGCAGAGTGCACTTCCGATCATAGATGCCAGGATGAGAAGGCCAGAAAGGCAGATGGGAGGTCGTCTACCGAGGAAGTATTCGTTGAAGGGATCAGAAAGCCAGCAGCCGACGAGACTTGCGGCAAAGTATGGTGCTGCATTGACGATGGCGAAGATCCAGGCATCGCGACCAGTTGGATCGCAGCCTTCGGGCACTGTTAGTCCCAGCTGGCGCGGCCAATTGAGATTTGCGCCATTTGCTGCAGTTTGATTCCAGCCTTGGACCACAGCTGCGACACAGAGGGTGACGATCGTGACTTGAAGTTCTTTGGGCTGCTTCCAGAAACCGTTACGGACTTCATTGTCGAGCGCTTCCTTCTCTTCGTCGGTCAGAGACGGGACACTTTCCCATGCTTCTGGATCTCGCAGGATCTTTCCAGCCTGCAGTCTGGTGTTAGTAGATGAAGAGACTCGTCTCTGATATTGGAGATCGTAAAGTTCCCTGAAAGTGGGAAGGTTACCTTTACAAAGATCTGCTCTTGGTTCTTCAAACCGTAGTTCTTGACGAATTGTCTGCACTTGCTTTCCACTTCGTCTGGTTTCAGGCGTATGAGAGGGTTGTCGATTCTGATAATATTAGTCTCTGTGGGCTTCAAGCATGGTGCTCTCCATACAAGCAAGCATCGTTGTTGTCGAAGATGTGATCTGGTGCGTCGAGAATTGAATCATCGTCAAATGTAGACTGGATGATCTGTCAGTTATGGTGTGCCCAAGTCGGATAATGTTGGATCAAACTAACCTCAGCATCCTCTTCCTCACCAATCCTTCGGCGCCGCCCAGAAGTTTCCTGCAAGTCAGCCATAGTATAAGGCTTCCAGTGGCTAAGAAACGTGTTCTGTCCACCACGCAAACGATGTCTGACCTAGCCGTCCAGCCCAGGTTGGATTCACGACCCTTTTGCACTCAACAGTTCTGGCCCCCAAAGACAGCTGCGTGGATCATGACCAACCAAGGCGCAGCTGATCTCACGAGAACAGCCCTCTGTATCTCCTGCAGAGAGGAGCGTCACAGGCAATAAGAACTTGCCTCTGCGTTACGTTTTGCCAACAGCCTTGGTGTATCGAATCAGCCTCGGCCTGCGCAAATGGATCTGTGGGAGAGAGACCACAAGACTGCATAGCCTCCACGAATATACCATATGCCTCGTGCATCAACTAATGCAGTCAAACAATGGCGTTTAGCTGCCTGGCGTCATTGCCTGACCGGTCTGAATTCATGCAGCCCAGATACAAGGTACCAAGAATGGGAGCTCAGAAGCGATCGATGGCGTCTGGAGAACGGGCTTGGATTGGTGGGGTCTTGGGGTGAAAGTACACGAAGGATTTCCGGGGAGACTGAAGCGAGTGCGGCGTCGTGGCGAAGCACAATCATCCTCGCACTTCGAGTTCGCGTGCCAGGAAGCACTGGTTTGGGGAAGGTACGTGGTCGACAACCTAGAAAGGCGGCCTCCAGTCAAGTGACATTTTACACATGACTGGCTCAAAGTAGGAGCAGGCAGTGAAATAGTTTCCACTCTACTATGCCCTTCTGCGTCGGCTGTGCTTTGATCCATACTGTTTTCACTCACAACTGGGATGCCTTGCGAAAGCGATGGCAGAACTACAGACTGTCGCGGCGGTACTCGACCTGCTAAAGGTCGCGTATCAGGCCGGCGTATTCCTGAAGAAGGTTAAAGATGCCGACAAGATTGCCTTCGATCTGAACGAGAGGATCAAGAGGCTGAGAGGTGTTCTTATTGGTGTTCAGGAAGTGCTTGAACATCGAGATGAGCATGAGGTGTCGACACAAGGCAACGATGCAGAGGTTGCTGCCAGGATCGACGAGACCGTCCGCTCTTGCAGAAGGACGCTGGAAGAACTCCAGACTAAGCTGGGACGTTCTTCCAAAGAGCAGCAGAATGCTGGGAGATCGTTGCTGGATAGCATCAAGCTTGCCTTGAGGCATCCGTCGATCAGTCGTATCAGCAACGAGCTTGAGGCAAGGATCCAGATCTTGTCAACGGACCTAGCGGTTCTGCAATTCTTCGACAACACCAGGACGTCTGCGAACATTAACGCCAATCATGATGAAGTCCTTATGGCCCTATCGACTCTTGGGGCACAGGTCAGCAAAGCGAACAATCTGCTCAGCGATCTCATGAGAGCCCATCACGAGTTTGCTGCGATCCAAAAACGAGGTGCATCTGCTGCAACGCCCGGCGAAAGGTTGGAAGATGTTAGCGAGGACGCCATTGTGAGACTTACAGAAGCCCTGAGAGCAGCTGAGGATGTCCACGAAAAATACACATCGGAGTGGCTTCCAGACGATCGGTCGGAGAGGTTCCAGCGTGGGTTCCAAATTGACTCGCCGCCTCCCATCACCACACCATCGATTCGCAGGCAGTCAATCCCGGTATTATCGCCTGGCGCAATTGCTAGTCCCGATCCCGAACCAACTAGCACCGGTAGACCTGCTCAGGTCGCCGAAGAAGACGAGGACATCTTGCCACAGGAGATCTTGGACAGATACATTGCCGCTTATACTGAACGGGCCAGTAAGGAACGCGAAGTCGAGCACTTCAACCAGGCCGAGATCAATCTGAACCATGCCATTTGTTATGCTCAGACGAGAGAGTCATACTATGGTGTGCCGTTTGAGAATCGAGCAGAGATGGAAGAAGAGTTAGCGTTCCTGTATTCCCGCCAGCGGAAGTGGGCCGATGCGGTGACGAAGGTGACGGGCCTGCTCAGAGACAGAACAGGCTCGACAGGTGGAGGATCCGAGGCGGATGATCAGGGCAGCCTTGTGATAGCCAGGCAGAATCAACTTCTGGCATCAATATACTTCGAACGGCACAAAGTGAACTGGGGCTCCGAGCTGAGCAGCACTACGGATGACATCGAAAGTGCCGAGACGCACGCGAAGCGAGCGTTCAATCGGCGCTGGAAAGTGCTTGGGGAAGGAGGGGAAAGGGCAGTCGAGGAGGCAGAGCAGCACAATGCGTGTATCGAGCTTCTTGTGCGGATCCTCGAGACTCGCGACAAGACGGTGGAAGCCAACGAGCTGAGCAAATTGCTTGCAGAAGGCTCATGCATGGCAAGTGACAGCGCAAGGAGAGTCTCGACAGGCCACCCGCAGCAGGCGGAGGAGTACAGCATTTTGGACAAGCACGATATTCTTGTCGAGGCGATCAAGTGTGGAGATGGCGATCAGATCAAGAGCTTGTTAGCAGCGGGCGATGTCGACCTTGAGACATGTAGGGAAAGCAAGACGCTGCTCATGCATGCTGTCGAGCAGTCGGATCAGGCAACCGTTCATAGGTTGCTTGATCCACAAGTCGGGGCTGATGTCAACGGAAAGAACAGGAGCGGGCAGACCGCGCTCCATCTGGCGGCCATGAGCGGCCGGCACGACATGGCTCGTTGCTTGCTTGATCACGATGCCGAAATAGTGGCCGATCGGAAAGGGCACACGGCAGTGGTGAAGGCGGTTTTGGCGGGCGACCAGAGCATGGTGCAGGTCTTCTTCCACCACGAAGAGTCGACGCTGGAGGTCAAGGGCAGCGACGAATGGAGTCTCTTGCACTATGCAGTGGACAAGAGCAGATCCGACGTCGCCAGCTACCTTCTTGACTCCTGCCCCGAGCTGAAAGACTCCGTCGATCGCGCGGGGAAGACTCCTCTGCATCACGCAGCAGAGGGCGAAAAGCTGCAGGTCATGCGGGTGCTGCTTGAACATCGGCACAAGCCTGACGTCAATGCCGTGGACTCGGTGTCGAGGACGCCGTTGTATCTTGCAGCCTCCAAGCCATCGACAGCGCATCGTGAGAAGGTGGTACGACTGCTGGTGGAGCACGGTGCCGTCGTGGATGACAGAAGGCCTCCCCCGAGAGCGCGAGACTACTCCTCTCTCAAGAGACACACGCGTCCCCGGCAAGACAGTGCTATGTCAAGGACGAGCGTGAGCACGTCTGGCACGTCTGGCACGTCTGCCACCAGCTCCACCAGCTCGACCAGCTCATCGAGGCTGTCGAGGTTGATTGGGCGACATCGTTGAGTCGCCTCTTGCTTGTATTGCTGTCTGTTGGCCATTCGATACCCGTTTGCGTTGCTTGCTGTCTCCTCTGTGTGTGCTTCTTGTATTGTATACTTCTATACTTCGATACCGACCTTCAATCTCAGCATGCATGCCTTCGTAGCATGATATATGCCTCGGCCATGTCGCGTGAAATTGCCACTGTCAATGTATCCATATGTCATCGCCGCCATGCACGCCGGCCACCCGATTTACTAGCATGAACAGGGCAAGCAGCACAACAACCTGACTTCCAAAGCCTGGAGCCCATCCATCACGCAGCACACTCCTGCCACCACCTTCATTGTGGGCATGTGCTGTTGATCGATTGATTACAGTACTCACTTCTACCATTGCGCCGCAGCTGCCGAACTCCTGATCTGGCCAGGCAATCTCACGAGTCACGGCGCTCGCGAAACGTTTCACAACTTCCTGCTGCCACTGCACGCAGCTCCAACAGCGCGCATCTGCGCCATCTTGCCCGATCGCATAGCGACAATTCACCAGCGCCATTGCATCTGAACATGCCCTTCCACGATGTCGTCCGCGCCCTCTATGACTATCCTCCGCAGTCGCACGAAGAGCTGGAGATCAAGGACGGAGATCTCCTGCTGGTGCTAGAGAAGAGCAGCGAGGACGACTGGTGGAAGTGCAAGAAAAAGGCAACTTCCGAGGATGAAGACGAGCCAGAGGGATTGGTGCCGAACAACTACGTCGAGCCCGTCAAGCCAGCATACCAGGCCAAGGCACTATACGACTACTCGCAACAGACTGACGAGGAGCTCAGCTTCACGGAAGGTGCCCAGCTAGACGTATACGACACGAGCGACCCGGACTGGACGCTGGTGGGCAGCCGTGGCCAGTATGGATTTGCTCCAGCCATCTACCTCGAGCGCATTGCATCTACAGCAGCACCAGCAGCACCAGCAGCACCAGCAGCACCAGCAGCTCCCGCAGCTCGTCAACTGGCACCTCCACCACCAAGCCTGCCAACACGACCACCGGACGACGATGGTCCCATTCCAGGCGAGGATGACTATCCAGCACCAGGCTCGCATTCGACCTACTCTCCTGAGCTTGCCGCAAGCAACCCGGCAGCGCAAATTGCTGGCTTGATCGCGCAAAGAACAGGAGGTGCCGCACCCTCGCCCAGCGCCGAACGAGCCCTTGCTTCTCCGCCACTGCCCACACGGCCGCAGTACACTCCCGAAGAAAGCGACGAAGAACCCGCTCCGTCCTTGCCACGAAGACCTCTCTCGCAGCAAGCGGCTTCCCCACCTCTCCAACCGCAGTATGCTTCTCCTCGCTCATCAGGGCCACCCGTCACATTGCCCTCTCCGCCGCATAACCGCGTAGTGTCATCTCACTACGATGAGGAGAATGGAGATGACGCATTGCGCTCGCCTGGTGGCTTCCACCTCTATAATGTTCACGAGATGGTCTCACATATGGGCAAGAACAAGAAGATGCCCACCACGCTCGGCATCAATATTGCAAAAGGTATAATCATGATCAGTCCAGAGAAGAGCAGAGATGGCCCGAGCAAAGAATGGACTGCAGAAAAGTTGGCACATTACAGCATTGAAGGTAAGCACGTATTTGTGGAGCTTGTTCGTCCAAGCAAGAGCATAGACTTTCATGCGGGAGCAAAAGATACGGCACAAGAGATCGTCTCTGCTCTGGGCGAGCTTGCTGGAGCAGTGAGGCAGGAAGGCTTGAGAGAAGTACTCGCAGCAAGTGCAGGATCGGGCGCAGCAGGCTTGAAGAAAGGGCAGATGCTTTATGAATTCATGGCACAGGGAGATGACGAGGTCACTGTGGCTGCTGGAGATGAGGTGATAATTCTAGACGATTCAAAGAGCGAGGAATGGTGGATGGTGAGGCGCATGAAGAACGGTAAGGAAGGTGTTGTGCCTTCGTCGTATGTTGAGATCACTGGAACTGTACCACATGGGCCTGAGATCTCAGGGTTGAGCGCTGCACGAAGCACTGTTGAGCAGAACCGGCTTGAGGAGCAGAGACTAGCAAAAGAGGCCGCGAGAGACAGGAAGCGTGACGGAGAGGTCGGGCCTGGCGTAGCTTTGCCAGAGCGGCATAGCAGTTTGGCCGGTGACACGCGACGCACGTCTATGCGCAAGTCTGACAAACGAAGTTCCAAGGACCAGCCTAAGAGCAAGCCTAACGAATCTCGGGTCAGGACATGGACAGATCGCAGCGGCACCTTCAAGGTTGAGGCCGAGTTCATTGGGCTCAGAGAAGGCAAGATCCATTTGCACAAGCTGAACGGAGTTAAGATTGCTGTCCCAGTTGCGAAGATGGCTGTTGAGGACTTGGAATACGTTGAGCGTGCCACTGGTGCAAGCCTGGATGAAGACAAGCCACTTTCTGACATCAAGCGAAGGAGCACACAAAGACAGAAAGAGAAGGATCGTGCGAACGGTACTCGAGGCGCCGGTGCCAGCGTTCAGAAGAAGGACGAATACGACTGGTTCGACTTCTTCTTGCAATGCAACATTGACCCGCACGTCTGCCAACGGTATGCTCAATCTTTCTCGAGAGACAATATGGGGCCTGAAATTCTGCCCGAGATCGACAGGCAACTCTTGAGAACACTTGGTCTTAAGGAGGGTGATATCTTGAGGGTGATGAAATACCTTGATAACAAGTATGCACGCACGCCAACGAACCAAGACGGCGAAGCCAATGGCGCCGAAGGAGGTCTATTCGCAGGTCCCGGAGGTGTTCTCAAGAACAACACTCGAAAGGGCAGACCTGCTCCGCCCGTGCAAACAAATGATGTGGTCGATGAGAATGCATTCAAGCAGGGCGGACGTCCAGCACCCAAATCGCCCGCCGTAGACGCGAAGGCCACACCACTTACATCGGTGCCCGCTAGGCAACCGACAGGCGGTTTCGATGATGATGCTTGGGATGTCAAGCCTGCGAGGTCACAAACACCCACGACCGCAACTGCTCCTGCCGCTGCGCCGTCACCTGCCCCAGCTCCAGCACCTCCAAAGCCGCTCATCAACGATGATATCGCATCGCTGTCCATTTCTGCGCCGCCTCTACAGCCAACTCCAGCAGCTCAGCCTCAGCCCCCAACGCCTATTGCAGCGCCCGTCCAGTCTCCGCCTCCATCTCAACCCCAGCAGCCGCAGGGAGCAAATCAAGCCATCTTCGACAAGATCGCTGCATTGGCACCTGCAGCACGACAGCAGCAACCGCAGGCCACTGGCTACCAACCACAATACATTCAACCTCCGCAGACTGGATACCAGCAACAGGAGTTGCAGCCCCAACAGACTGCCATGCCGAGACAGAGACCTGCAGCTCCCGCACAGCAAGGTACTCCTGGTCTACTAGGGATACCACCGCCTCCTCGTGCGGCCTCGGCTCCTGGTTTCCCACCACAACAACAGTCGTCGTTTGCTCCGCCGCCTCTGCAGCCACAATTGACAGGCTATCAACCTCAATTGGCTCCACCAGGCCAGAGCATGGCGGCTATGCAGCAACAACAGCAGTATCAACAGCTGCAGCCCCAGCAAACGGCCTACCAGCCCCAGCAGAGCTATGGCCAAGGCTTCAATCAAGGATATCCACCGCAGAACAGCATTCAAGCCATGCAGCAAAACTATCCTTCACTGCAGCCCCAGCCCACAGGATTCCAACCTCAACCGCAGTTCGGCCAACGACAGCTCGGTGGTGGCCAGCCAAGCTACCAGCAGTCGCTCGTCAACGGAGCGCAGACTGGATCGCCTTTTGCCGATCCACCACGAGGACAGTTCCAGCCTACTCCGTCTGGCCTCTCGAATTCGTTCACAGCGCAGCAGGCTGGTTTTCCGCCTACTTTCAATATTTCACAGCCTACTGGCATGAACGGGTTCGGTGCTCAGCCAACGCAGGCGCAACCTCAGCTGCCACCACAACAGACTGGGGGCGTGTTTGGACCTTCACAAGCTTTGCAAGCACCGGCCGCTGCGCCATTGATTCCTCAAAAGACTGGGCCTCCGCCAGCAGTAAGATTCGGCGTTCAAGCTGGAGCGAAAGCTTTGATGCCGCAGCCTACAGGCAGAGCAAATCTCTCGAAAGCGAGTGAGTACCACCACCAAGCTCACCTTCAAGCACGAATTGAAGCTGACCATGCAAACAGCACCGCAAAATCCATTTGGCTTCTAAGCACAGTTCGGGCAAGATATGCATGGTGTGTAGGATGGGATGTGTATTGGCACAGGAAGGTGTACATGTACATAGTCATACTCTCGCTAATATGTGTCCTATATCAAGATCAAGTGAAACTTTTGACGCGCAATTTGATCGTGTCTTTGATCGATGGTGCAGGGATGTGAAGGCAAAAGTGAAGGCCCCACCGAGCGAACTTTGGCGCGTAGCGAATCGGATGACGTTGATTTGCATGGTGTAAGAATTTCGATGCATTGACGATGGCACTTTCGAGTGTTTGTTTGACCAGCACTCAGTTATGTTGCCATGTCCGATATCCAGCTCTACCTCTTTGAGGTGGATCAGAACAAAGCGGAAGCTCAGCAGATCGCGCAACAGAGTGCGAACAAACTGGAGACGCGGCAGGTGAAACTGTCCGATCTGATCGCGAGCCTGGGAGAATACATCAACGACGAAAGGGATGGAGTGATGCGCGCGAAGTCTGTCGCGTACCTGGCAGACGTGCTGGAGAAAGTGCGACCCAACGCACTTGCCTTGCAGGAGCGACGTCTTTTGACAGGCTTCATTCTCGGCCGAATAGAAGGCGATGTGGAAGGCATGGGCGCTTCAGCGAGAGCCTTGCTCGCTCTTGAGAAGCTGGGCAGGTGGGATGCAGAAACGGCGCAGAGGGTCGTGACTACCTTCGCAACCCACACACACCCACTGCGGCAGTTCAAACTGCACACGGAACGACATCCGATCATACGGCTGATGGATCTGCTTTTGGCCAACTACCGCTCCCACGTGAGGCACCTTCACGAGAACGACCCGGAATTCTTGGGGGGCTTCATTTCGTACTTCGAAGGCGAGAAGGACCCTCGGAACCTGATGATCATCTTCTCGCTTTTGCAAGTGCCCATGGCTGAGTGGGACCTTGGCGGCTATGCACAAGATATGTTCGACGCTGTCTTCAACTATTTCCCAATCACATTCAAGCCACCAGAGCATGATCCTTACGGCATCACAGCACAGCATTTGAAGGACAGATTACGGGATTGCATCGCCGCCAACTCCGAGTTTGCGCCTTACGCCTTTCCCGCACTGCTGGACAAGCTGGATTCCACGTCGATGAATACGAAGCGGGATGTGCTTGTGGCAGTCCAAGCATGCGTGACACGCTATTCCATGAACACCATCAACCTGTACTCCGTCACACTTTGGGATGCGTTGAAGTTTGAAATCATCAGTGTGCAAGAAGAAGATCTGGCCAAGGAGGCACTAAAGGCATTAGCACTCATAGCACGCAAGTTCGCGGGCGCTGACGCACCTCTCAATGCATACCTTCGACCGATAATTAAAGAGTGCAACGAACACCTGGAAGATGCGCCAACCAAGCAATCGCAGGGCGCTGGCCGCATACTGCAGGCAATTGCCAAGACAGGACCATTGGTGGCGGACAAGCTTGCCAAAGGCATCCTGCCTACCCTGTTCTCGCTATACTCAAGTACAAGCTCGATCGCCAAACGAAGAGGTCTCTTGGAGGTATACAACGACCTCGTGAGCGCGTATCTGGAGCTTCAGCGTTCTGGAGAGGACGTCGACCCGGAATCTCTTCAGACTTTTGTCGCGCAGGCAACTCAAGCTATGCTTCACGCACTGGCAAAAGCACCTTCTGCCGAGGTCTCTTTCCGGCTCACAGCCCTGCAAGGACTCAGCAAACTTGTAAGCGTTCGCAAGGTGTTGTCTGAAGAACAGACTGGTCTTGCAATGGGTGCCATTGTAGACATTGTGCTTCATGAGCGCATTGAAGGCCACGGTGACATCAAAGACCAAGCGATCAAAAGTCTCACGGATATTGCAGGCTCCCTTCCAGACTCGATACGAAGTCAAGCTGTGCCTGCGTTCATGGTTGAGCTACCGGACTTCGCGGAAGATCGAAAGGTATACGGACCTGTGTTGGAAGCATTTGCTCAGCTGAGCAGAGAACAACAAGTTTTTGACACAATTGCGCTTCGGATCATGAACAAGCTCAAGGCGGCTAGATATCAGAACGCACCACAAGACTACCAGAGGGACCTTCTGCTGGCACTACTGTACTGTTTCACAAACGGCGCACCGTTGCTGGAAGATGGAGTCTTGCGCAGCTCTTACTTTACAGAGTACGCTGAACCGTTGATTCAGCAACTTCGCGAAGCGTTACCATCACAACGCGACGATATTACAACAGATATCATAGGACGGATCACAAACGTCATACTTCGACAACAGACACCTCACTTTCAAAGCACAGTCTACAACAAGAATGTCGACTGGTTATCATCGGCATCGACAGACGGTGTTGGGAAGAGCACAGATGAGCTCAGAGCATTCGCGCCTTTCCTTTTGTACTACTACGCAGCCATCAGACCAGAAATCGCCGAAGCAAATGATGTGGTCTCATCACTGCGCGCCCAATCTAGCTACATTCTTGGTTCAGACACCGATTCTACCGGCTTCGCGATAGGATTACGGCATCTTTCGCTTTTAGTCAACAAATTCTTCGATTCCAAGGCTGTTGATAAGGCGCTGGAGGATGCTGGGCTTGAAGTCTCCGCATTACTTGCAGGTGGTAACTCTACACACAAGCTTGGTGTGGCCTTCGTGGTGGTGAAGGCTCTGCTGATCCAAGGAAGATCCGGTGCTCTCACGTCAAAGTACTTGCAACTCCTTCTACAAAATCTGGCAAATTCAGATAGGTCATTTGCACGTAGATTCGCCGGACTCTTGGCTCCGGACGATATCCTGACCAAGGAAAATCATTGTACTGTGTCCGGTCTGTACAAGCAGAAGACCTTCGGTCAGACAATACCGGCGATGATTGAAAGCGTAAAGACCGCTGAGCCGTCAATCAAGCCAAACTATCTGATAGCCATGTCTGGCATTCTGCGATGGCTGCCATACGCACTCATGGCGTCGTCACTGCCATCTCTTGCTCCTTCACTGCTACAAAGTCTGGACCTCAACGAGTCGGCAGACCAAGAAGTCAAATACTCTACTTTGACTCTATTTGAATCGCTTCTCATGCATGATGCGCAAATCGCGGAGGAGCACTCTGCTTCACTTATCACGAGACTACTCAACTCAACATCGACGCCCGGGAATAAGGCCAAGGTCAGAGCAAAGGCACTACAATGCTTGTCGTTAGTGCCTCGCCAGCTGAAGCGAGAAGCCGTTGTGCCCTACCGGAGGCCTGTTGTGAAAAAGCTGCTTGGATGCCTGGATGACGGCAAACGAAGTGTGAGACATGAAGCCGTCAAGTGCAGAAGTGCTTGGCTGGCTCTGGATGAAGGTACCGAAGAGGAGGAATAGGGATGTGAGCGTGATGTTACTGCTAGAACGAAATAGAATACACTGCGTTCTACGTCAATATCCAACGATGCAAAATCTCGTATCTCAGCGCGCGGCGCAAGGAGATGCCTTCATGCAAGACCTGAGTTGAATAGATGACTTATATAAACTCTTTCAGCGGAAAATCTTTTTGTCTCTTTCACAGCCTTAGCCTTTTTCCCCTTCTCCGAGACTTGCACATGTTCTCACTCATCCAGGTCAAATGAATCAAAGAACCCCGAGTGAATAATTTTTTTTCAAAAAAAGCATTGATCAAATCCTGCTGTCACTTTTTTTTCCTTTTTGGAACTGCATCTTTTCTTCCTACTCGCGACACAAGCATTTTTTCTTCCGAGTAACGGCTTTTTCGGTTCGAGAGAGAGAGAGAGAGAGAGATGTATACGTCGATCAAGGAAGGAAAAACAGGGTCAAAAGTCGACTTTTTTTTGGCTGGAACTCCCTTTTTTTTTCTTGTCAGGACCTGGGGCAAGGGTGAAGCTGCCAAAAGAAGAAGAAGGTGTTGTCGGTCGGTGGTGGGGATGAAAAGATGTGTTTCGGACTTCCAATTCTCCTCTAGCCCTAGGCGGTCGATTGAGCTGATGAGGCGGTTCATCTTTTTTTCCCCTTCTCTTGTTGTCTCATTCCTTCGTGTTGCATGTTGAGGTGCCAGATGCCAAGAGCTAGCCTATATATTAAGCGCGGGTACTCCCGCGGTGATTCAAGCATCGCTGCGGTGGCCGAGTGGTCTAAGGCGGTAGATTT
Source organism: Pseudocercospora musae (assembly GCA_001578225.1). Classification (NCBI taxonomy): domain Eukaryota; kingdom Fungi; phylum Ascomycota; class Dothideomycetes; order Mycosphaerellales; family Mycosphaerellaceae; genus Pseudocercospora; species Pseudocercospora musae. The sequence continues at coordinate 4,534 of LFZO01000182.1, read as the reverse complement.
AAGTCCTCGATGTTAAAACTCTACTCTCGAGAGAGGCGCGCGTTCGAACCGCGTCCGCAGCACCATTCTTTGCTTGGCTTTTTGCTCTAAAGGAGCAGGTGGGAGCTATGAAATACCTATTTATGTTGATTATGGTATCGATGACCTTGTCAAGGATTCACTTCAGCCTGGGCTGGCGTTAACATGAGCAAGTAGGACTTCGTGATTCCACGAGTTCGTTAGCGACGGTCATCGCACACGTTAGCTCAAACGGTATGTGTGCCATGCTGCGCCTACCACCTCTGCCTGCGCTCAACCCAGACTGCCACTTTTTGGATAATTATCAATACAAATTCGTACTTGATCATAACCAAACAGATGATTTGGTAGCTGATTGAGTCATTTTGTCGCTTGTCCTCGCGAGTTCTGAAGGGAAAGTATCACAACATTTACGCCGCCAGCAGCATTCGCAAGCACAGCCTCGGAGTGCCGCCTGCTGCGCCGAGTTCGCGATCATGGCTACGGGCCACAGTCCGTCTGCCTCCAGAGGCGGCTTGGATTTGTTCTGTGCGGTAAGAAGCTAATAGCCAATGGTCCGCAGCTCGAAATACAGGTACAGGCATCCTCGCAGGTTCGTGGCCAGATGCTGTGAATGAGGCTATATACCAACAGAAGCCGCCGTAGTGCCGGCAGGCATCTATGCATATCTCCATCTGCTTCATAGCCATCAATCATTGTGCATAGCCCTCGCCATGTAATGCTCTTTACCGTAGTTGGTCTCTCAGAAGTGGTGCTTGTTTGCATGGCTCAGATGCACTCGCAACTTACCATATTATCTTTGGAAACATCGCCTTCAGTAATTCTTCCGCCTATTTTGCATTCGTCACATTCCACCACTACATCATCACCGGCGATCTACGTCACAGTCAGAGTGCTCCAGCTGCTCGCTTCATTTCGAAGACGAGTCAAGCTGAAAACGCGTGCCCGAACAAACGAGGAAGCTGCTGCAGCGCAGAACAAAGAAGCTTGCCAAGACTTCGAAAAGCACTCGTTTGCGAAGATCAATCGGTGCTCGAGCATAGCATCCAGGCGGAAAGTGACCTGTGACGGCGCAGTCACTACCGCTGTACTGGAACCACGTGAACTGCCATCTGATAGAATCGCCAGGTGCGTGACAAGCTGATGTAAATCAGGCGCTCCTACTGACGGCACTCAGGCTTCTTGAACAGCTCGATCAATCTTGCTCCAGCAACAGGATACTGGACGTCGCTAAGAGTCAAAAGCGATTCCTCGCGGGACGCAGCGAGTTGGCTGTGCACCGGCATCCGCTCAGGCAGCTCGCCCAACTTCTCGTCCAGGTGAACGACCTCTGCTCGACACAGTTCGACACCCGCGTCCACTTGCTTGCCTGGGGCCATCTGCGCATCTGCAGAGGAGACGAAGTTCAAGAGGCTGCCGTTGACGAACTCGCTCTCGCCAATCTCGTGCACCTTCTGCTGTGCCTACAGAACCAGCTGACCACTCTAACCATCGAGCGTTGCATCGAGGAACTTCTGCAGCACGTTGAAGACTGCCAATAGAACAGGGGTATCCACTGTCATGAGTTACTGCTCGAGTATCCCATCGCAAAACATCCTCTGAACACCACTTGGCCTTAGGCTATTCGTCCTGGTCTAGCAGTGTTGTGGGGCATGTTCTGGATGTTACACGATCGCGACCATAACTCGCAGAATAGCAGACCACTATTCGACTCGGAGGGGACTATGGTGGATGTGTATGGTGGAGTCATCGTTCCGCGCCTTGTCCCCGGATTCCGCCGCCAGCAGCGCCAATCGCGTTCGCGTTTTGAAGGTGAGTAGCAGCCTGTGCCTGGTAAAAATGTCCGAATGGTCAGACGCTGATGATAGTGGTGAAAAGCAGGACTCTCTGATACCATGTCGCCAGTCCGAACCAATAACGGTGACGTATGGTCTCGGGGGTCAAGATCTCCGATGGGCGACACTCAGCCACAACACGGTGCACCTTCGACAACCAACCTCTCTGTAGCATCGCTCCCGACCCGTGAGTCATTTGACTGCAGTGCGCCTGTCTCGTTCGCCGCTTCGGCCGTCGCGCAAAGCGCTACAGCTCCGCAGCAAAATCCAGGCGTCCTTGCAAACCATTTCAGTCCATTGCTGCCTCAGGACTCTTCGCTATACGATTCGTCTGGCTATTATTCTGCTTGGGAAGAACAGCAGCAATCGGGCTTCCAGAACCTGGATGACTCTACGAGAGCACAGAGCTTCCTACCACAAAATCTGACACCTTCCATTCAAGTCTCCACTCCCGACCTTCCCGGCCGTGCCCAGCATAATTGCCTTGCGCAGGCTCGTTCTGCGCCTCAGGTGGCCCACGCGTCACTTTGCCACAATAATAACACTTACTCCCCGGGACATCTCAGTCTAGTGCAAAAGTTATTCATGCATCAAGAAACAGAGACTATGCAGGTGCCGCCATCACCCATCAGCGCGCAGGCCTCACCGGACGATACCACCATGGGTGAACAGCAATCAAGAAAGCGGTCGCACAGTATGATGTCGCAAACGGAGCCGATGACCTTCCAGAGCGAAATTCCCATGCCTGCGCGTGCACCTTCTGTCACATCTCAAGGAGCTGCAGAAGCATCACCAGCAGAAGATTTTTCACCTCGTGGTTCACGCGCGTTCAAACGAGGTGATCCGCCAGTCAACGCCATAGGGAAGTACATCTGCACCTATTCGGACGACTGCACAGATCAGGTATTTGACCGTAAATGCGAATGGAGGTAAGCATTCCATATTCAACACTTCGAGATGAAAATACCACATCTTGAAGTGTGTTCACCGCGTCGTAGGGTGAATAAAGAGCTAACGTTATCGCAGTAAGCACATGGACAAGCATGATCGTCCATACCGCTGTCCACATCCTTCGTGTGCCAAACTACAAGGATTCACATACAGCGGCGGTCTCTTGCGGCATGAACGAGAAGTTCATGGCAAACACGGCGGACCCAAAGCTCAATTAATGTGTCCTCATCCGGATTGCAAGCGACATAGCGGCAAAGGGTTTACACGAAAAGAGAACCTCAACGAACATCTACGACGGGTGCACAACCCAAAAGGAGAAAACTCGGAGGATCCAGCAATGCAGGCCATGCAGTCGCAAAGCACAGAGATGGCTCCCGGCGCTGACGATGCTGAAACTCCAGCGTCGCTTGGGGGCGCACACGATCCGACATTAATGTCTTCTTCCGTCGACGTCAAGTACCATCACAAGAATAGTTTACCTGCGCTTCTGGAGCAGGCGTCTACAGAGCAGGAAAATAAGCGTCTGCGGCTCGAAAACGAACGTCTGAGGGCGCGCATACTCGAACTGGAGGCAAATGATAGTTTCAAGGAGGAACGGCTACGCAGTCTCGAGAACACAATTTCGCAACTGCATGTTGAGTATCAAGCTCAAGCAGCTTCAGAGCAGCTTCAGGCTGCGGAACGGCCTCTGGAAAACGGAAGCTAGGAGAGAGGTTTTAAAGAGCCGACTCGGTCTAGAACCCAGATCCATCCTACATCGCAGGAACCCAGGCCATCCGATGTCAAAAGCAGACATCGACGGACTCTTGCGGAGGAGCTCCAAAGAGCCCGCTCAAGACTATGTGTGTGGAATGGGGCGAACCTCAAATCCACACGAAAATGGAGGATGATCAGAATGTGCAGTAGATACATGATCAGTGAAAGCACTGTGTCTGTACTGGACTGGCTTGCGATTAACCCCTCTCGGTGGGTCATGAAGGCATTGGCGCTGTTCAATTGGACGCGGGCAGTTGGAATGAGGCGCAGTTGTCTTGATTAGGAGGATGAATATTGCTGCCTGCTTGCTTCTAGATCATCGTTCACTGCTCTATACCCCTACGACTGCACGCTAGAGTGTATTAATATCGCATGCATTCGATGCTCAATACTCTGTACGAAAATCGTACATGTGAATTCATGAGGTGAAGTCGATCATTCTGAGCAGCCTGAGGCAATACCAAACGAGGGTCTAGCATCAGCTCTCGGGGGAGGGAGTAGTAGTTAGTCTCTACGATGTCTGACCGTGGATCTGCATCAATCATGCACACTTTTCTTTTGGTCACAAGGTACCTAGTCGGTCTGTGGAATTCGATTTTGCCTCGCAAAACGCGTGTGGCATGCTGGCCTGCAACAATAAATCCACTCTTGACCCGTTCAACGGACAGCAAGTTACAGTAAGTCTACATTTGTACAGCATGTGTTCCACTTCTCTCATATTCGACACACGTGCGACTTATCTCCATCGCCTCTACATTTCGTTTGGTGGACATGTTTTTTTGTCGTTCCGTTAGCTAGGTAGGTATTATTCCACTCTCATCTATTCTACAGCACTTTTCCGAAGAGTTGATAGATGTTTTTTCTGCAATTTGCCAGATTCCTACGTCTCTTTTTTTTACAAGTCTGCATATTTTCTCCTCTCTCTCTCTCTCTCTCTCTCTCTCTCTCTCTCTCTCTCTCTCTCTCTCTCTCTC
>LFZO01001815.1:0-10800 GCA_001578225.1 Pseudocercospora musae | reverse complement strand
CCCTAACCCTAACCCTAACCCTAACCCTAACCCTAACCCTAACCCTAACCCTAACCCTAACCCTAACCCTAACCCTTAGAGGTTAGTATAAGCTAACGGCGTAGGCTAGTAGCGTAACCGGTCTTATCGTCTTTATCTATAGTATAGAGACGCTTAGTCTCTACTATATTAGTAAACTACTTATAGGCTATATTATAGATCGTATAGCTAGTATCGTCTATATAAATCTCGATATTATAGAAGTATATAGGTAGGATATCGGTACCGATACGATAGTCGACGCTATTCGCTATAAGTATTTAGCCCTTAATATAGCGGATTTAGACTAGACCTAGAAGTAGTAGTATTACGAAGCCGATATTAGCCGTACTACCTATTGCCTTATAGATCGCTTTAGGATAGAGCGCGGCTAAGTAGTACTAGTTAAGTAGAAGATTTAGGTAGCCTATAAGCCTATATAGGATATCTAGAATCTTGCTCTAGTTACGGTTATAGAGTATCTCGAACTTATAAGATAGACGTCTATATTCCTCGACGTCTAGGCTATTCTTCTTAATACTAGAACCTAAATCTAGGAGGTTCTTAACTTAGCGCTAACTAAAGCGGATAATCGATACTATATTATATATATAGTTACGAATAACTATAGCCGTAACGATAGCTATACTATTCTATAGACGTAACTTATATAGTACGTCGGTCTAGTTTACCTTAGGGTTACCTACCGTATAATCCTTATTAGCTACGATAAGAGAGAAGAAGTCCTCTAGGATAAGTAGGACGTTTAATATTATAAGCTCTACCTACTAGAGGTCGGCAAGCGTAGTACCTCTATCCTCGTTATCTAAGATATTACCCGCTTAGCTATTAGCGTCCTTATTATCTTCGTTATAAGCTATAGTATACTTCTTAGAGATCCTAACGATCTATCCGACCTCGAGGATCTTTCTAGGTAGTACTTAGTAGGTAGTAAGTACTAGATTTCGCGATGTTTATTTATTATCGCTATTCTAGGAGGCTAACTAACTCTTTAGAGCCTCGAGGTTCGTAGGGATAGGTATAGACTTAGTAAACTAATTATCTTACTAATTCTTCTTAATATCGAGTAAATAGAATATATATATATAGATATACTTAGAATAGTTACTATCTAGATTATAGAAGTATATACCGGTATTAGTAAGCTAAGCCGTAAGACTATTCGGTAGGTAGACGATAATCGGTAGGCGGTACTTAGGGCGTAGACTAAGAGTCGCTATAGCCTCGTATATAGATACTTTACGATTAAATACCTCGTCGCTTACTTATATCTTCTCAATAATATCTCGCTTCTTAGGCGCTTACTTAAGGGGAAACTAGTCGCGATAGGCTACTAGGTACTTCGTAGTAGCCTTGTTTATTATAACGCTTATATAGGTACGGACCTTATCTATATATAAGAAGTTAGTAAAAGTTTCGTTAGTAGGAAGGAACTTTAGGTATATACCTAAAGATTATAACGATCGGAAATAATAAAACTTTAGGTACGTACCTAAATCTCGTAAGAATAGGTACGTATCTAAAGTTTTATAATAAATCGTAGAGAAAACTTACTATCGTAGATATTAATCTAGTAGGTAGTCCCTTTCGCTATTTCGTATATAGTAACGAGGACCTAAATAGTCTTACTAAGGCTAACGTCGTCGCCTATAATAGCGAACCGTATAGGAGAGAGTATTATACGCTTAAGGTACGTAGTACTAGATACCTACTAAGGCTATAAGCTTAGCCTATAGTATATAGCCTTAAATCCTAACTTAGTAAAGCTATCTAGTATACTTAACGTTTCGGATATAACGCTAAGCGTAGCGTAGGCGTCCTCGAACGTAGGTACCTTAGCGCTCTTCTAGTTTATAGTAGAGTTAATAAGTATAAATATCTTATAGTCGATAACTAGGATACTATCGGTATTATAGGCGCTAGTACGCTTGTTATTAGTATCTTCGGCGTACTACTATTAAAAGGCTTTTACGTTACTTACGTTAACCTTAGGTATTACGGTATCGAACCCTAGGCGCTCGATCTTAGTAGGATCGCTAAATAGCTATAGATATAGACGTACGCTACCGGTAGTATTAATAATATTATTAATATAGGTAATACGCGCCTCGTTATTAGTAAAGTTATCTAGGCGTAGGCTAGTCCCTAGATTTATGTTACTACGCTTAGATAAAATATCGAAGGTCTTAAGTATAGTATCTAGATCGGTATTAGCTTATATACGCCGTATCTCCGTAGTAGTAGATCTATCGTAGAGACCCTTCTTAGCGAGGTCTAGTAACTACTCTATAATATTACCTATATGCTCGTCCTACTCCTTAGTATTTACTCGACTAGCTTTCGGATTAATATAGACTAGAGTAGAGATATTAGTAATATAGGAGATACGTACCGGCTCGAGTAATAGGTTAACCTAGTTAGCGTTCTTGTTCTTTATCTTATTATATAGATAGAGGAGTAGCAAGCCTCGATAGAGGTCCTCTCTATATATATCTAGGCCTAGGACTAGGTAGACTAGCTAGAGAGTAGATCTATAAAGCGTAGGGGAAGTATCTATAAAGAACGTAGGGACGTATACTAGATCTAGCTAATCGACTATAGGATTAAGCGAGCTAAGAATATACTTTATCTTCTATATAGCGCGGACGTAGACGAAGGCTATACGCTTTAGGTTACCCTTAACGGTATCGGGATAGCGAGGGCCTATAAGGGCTCGATCTACGACCTTATCGTCCTACTCGATTATACTCTCTACCTTAATCTAGCCCTTAGTAAAGCTAGCGATAGTCCTAAGAACCTTAAGTAGCGTAAGCTAGAGTTTGTAGCTATACTAGTCTCTAACCTTAGTTACGTCGATATCTATCTTATCGTCGTCTTACTCTACTATATCGGCTAAACCTTCGGTATCGTCGCTATCCTCGACGAGTTCTAATAAGACTAGCTACTTACTATTAGCCTTAGTCGATTTAGCTTCGTAGCGAATACTAGCTAGAGGTCTAGCGTACTTATCCGACGCGCCCGAGTATTTACTAAATGTTCTCTATAATAATAACTTAGTACTAGTCTAACGAGAGAATTAAGAATACAAAGACTTTAGGCGTATACCTAAAAGGTAAACCTTCGATAAAACTTTAGGTACGTACCTATTTAATACGTAGAATAGGTATATATCTAAAGTTTTATATATAGAGTTAACTTAAGGCATATACCTAAATCGTAGTATTTTAAGGAAACTTTAGGTACGTACCTATTTAACGCGTAGAATAGGTATATACCTAAAGTTTTATCTTTCGAGTAGAATTAATATAACGGTAAAGGAAAAAAGAAAAGAAAGAGGAAATATACTTAGGCCTACTATACTTACGACGCGATATAAGTAGTAATACTTGAAAGCTAGCTCGAGCTTTATTATTATACGTACGAACTAGTCGCTAACTAGAATCTCTATAGCTCCTACGGTAGTCTCGTTCTTAATAGATCTAGTAGAGTATATAGCTATATAGATGCCTTAACTAGTAGACAATAACGTTACCGCGCTATAGGTCTTGTCTATAAGGGCCTTAAAGGTATTAACGCGACCTTTATTAAACCTCTACTAGGCTAGGTTAAGCTCGTCTTAGTCTATCTCTATACTAATAGTCTTGTACTACTTAGCTCTAGTTAACTTCTTAGGTATATTAAGGATCTTAGCTTTCTTTGTAGGCGACTAAGTTAGAGAAGGATCGCCGAGGCTAAGTAGTAAGGTATACTACTTCTTAGTAGTAGACGCCGGGGTTTCGGGTAGGTCGCTCGTTTAACTAGTACCTAATTTACGCTTATGCGCGTTAGGGATTAGTAGGGAACTTATAGCTATAGTTTGTTTTTCGCGATTATAGTAATATATTTCTTTTGAAATAGTTTAACTATTAGTGTTTTTAAAGAAACTTTAGGTATATACCTATTCTAGTATTAGTAATAGTAAGTACTATAGAAGGTTAAGGTTAATATTTAGGTTAAGAAGAGGGAGTAGGTTTATAAGATAAGAAAAGTTATATTACGTATAGACTACGTATTTACTACTAGCGGTATATCTCGCGTCTAATAGCGATATTTACTTTAAACGCTTATCCGTACTAGTATTAGGTAATAGCCTATAAGGTTATATAAGGTTATGTAAGGTATAACGTAAGGAAATTTTAGGTACGTACCTAAAGTTCTATTAAACGCTTATTATTACTACTTACTATAATAACCTTATACTACTATCTAATTAAGGTAAGGATATTATTCTCTAAACTATCGATCGAGCTAAAGGATTAAATCCTATACTACCTAGTAAACGTTAGGTATAGAGACTATAAAGTCTAGGTTACTTATAACTATAGTATAGATAGGAAGTAGTAGATACAATATAAGCGCTAGCCGGTAGGGTTCGGTATCGATAGCTAGACTCGAACTATCGTATAGGATTAGATATATACGGCGGTCCTAGTCGCTCTCTATATTAATAGTAGTCCCGAATTGCGACCCTTATTATATATACCTATACTTACTAACTATAGCGACGAAGCGGTTCGGATAGTAATAGCGAGTATACGGCCTAGTCTATAGTTTAGCGAGGTCGTAATTAAGACGAAGTCGGATCCTCCTTTACCTATAGAGAAGCGCAAACGCTACTTCTCGTTATTGCCGGTACGGAGTTTAACGATATATATCCGTATACTCTCGATTATATAGGGTAGTTACTTACTACCTTATTGTCCTAAGTAGCTAGCGCCGACGCCCGAGAATATACTATAGGAGACGTCTTATAAGGTATTAATTAATACGAGTAGCTATAATAATAGTAGGCCTAGTACGATAGTATAATTGTTAGCTATATTTAGACCGCTATATAGTCTTAGGAATAACCTTTACCTATGCGATAGGGAACGTAGTTAAAGAAGGCTCGACGAATATATTAACTTAAGCTCGGAGAGTATACTAAGGTAGTAGTCGCGATCTATACATAGCTAATTACTATTCGTTAAGTACCTCGTAGATAACCTCTACTTAAGTTATTATAATATATTCTTTAGGTATCGTAGCTTAGCGTTAGTACCTCTACGACTCTATAACGTCGCCCTTGTATATTTCCGGTTTATATAGACCTTACGTTCTAGACTCTAGGATATGCGAGGTAAGGATCGGTAGTAGTTAAAAGACGTATAGTAAAGTATAGATAGATTAGCGGTATATACTAGATTTTGCTTAATATCGGTTATACTCGTATATAGCGGTTTTATATATAATGTTCTAGTTTCTCGCGTAGCGTAGCTACGGTCGCCGGATTGTAGGAAGTACTAGTATTTATATTAGATTATTACCGATCTAGGTAATAAGACTAAAGGTATATTTAGCCTTAAGCGTTATACTCGGTATAGACTCGATAAGAAAACTTAGCTATTAATATAGTATCGCTTCTTGGTTTATTACTATCTACCGGACTTTAACGTTACGATAGCGGATATTAAGGCGCTTCGCTATAACCTTAAACTACTACGTAGCGAGATAGAGTACGAGATCGGAATCGGGGTACTTAACCTCGAAGGTAACGTTAAAGTCTTAGGAACGATTATATATTAGTAGCGTTATAGTATCGCCTACCTAGCGAACGATATAGTAGACATGCCTCTAATCGAACTTCTAGAGGGGGAGGAGGCGTACGATAACGATATTACGCTCGTCGTACTATAGCGACTAAGTATAGCGAAGGAACGCGAGCTACTAGTAATAGAAGAGGATATAGCTACTCTACGTAAAGTATCGATAGAGGAAGAGAACCTAACGCTACTTAAAGGTAATATTCTTAGATTAGGTATATAATACTACGGCTATAGAAATAGTCTCTATAATATTAAATTATATAAATAATTATATAAGTATATAAACGAGTAACAACGTCTTTATTTAATTAATTATACTCCTTCTAGCTTATACAACTACGTAATAATTTCGTTATTTAAGTAGTTAACTATATAAAGAATTTGGGGCCTATTAGGTAAAGTTAGTCTACCTCGTTATCGTCCTTAATAACCCTATAGTATATATTAAGGGTTAAGAGCTATAGTAATCTATATATTAAGTAGATAGTATAATAGAATATCTAGCGGTATTCTATAGCTCCGAGTGAGTATAGATCGCTATATATAGTAGTAGAGAACGCCTCTTCTAAGAAGCTAATTTCCGACTTTATAGGTCGAGATTTCTACCTATACTACGAGGCTCTACCTCTAATAGCATAGTATAGCTTCCGGATAAAGAGAGGTTAGTACTATATAGCAATCTTGTTATTCTAAGTATATAGAATAATAATAGTATAATAGAATCCTATTATTCTCGACGCTAGTCTAGTAAAGCCGATAAAGCAATTAATCTAGATTATGCGCTATTATATATAATAGGCTATCTATTTATTTAGTAGTGCGCTAGTCGCTCGCTATTTAATCTTATTTAAGTACTATCTACTTAGTTAACCGGCCTACATCTACTTATTTAACTATACGATTAAATATTATAGAGACTATACGTAAATAAAGAAACTTTAGGTATATACCTATTCTATATATTAAATAGGTACGTACCTAAAGTTTCTTTATTTATATATACTTATTGTATAACTATGGTTTTAGGCGTACGCGTAAAGTTTCTACTACTATCGGTACTATCTAGTAGCTATATTAGGCGGTAGCTATGCCTAGTACTCGGCTAGCCTTGCCTTACTATTTTGTAATAGAATCTACTCGTCTTCGTTATCGTCGTCGGTAGACCTAGAGTTACTATTATCTAGTCCTCTTAGTCGCTAAATCTATCGTATCGCTATAAAGTAGTTAATAAGATCTTCGCTAATCCTCTACTATCCTTAATTATAGAGTAGGTTAGGAGTATAGCGGTATATTATATAAAGTTAGTTCTTCTTTTTTACGATACTAACGAGCGACTAATACTATAGGATAGTACTATTCTAGATAAGGTTACTCGCGCTAACTAGGACGGTAGCTACCTACTTTACCTAGTATTAAGTAGTAGTACTAGGTATTTTCTTCTATCGAATAGCTTAATAGATTTTACTTTTGTCGTATACTAGGAGGATGCGTATCCAATTCATTATATAACGCCCTATACTACGCTTAAACTATTGCGTAATGTTTAGGTAATCCCGACTAAGTAAGGCGAGTACGTCGAAATAGTACCTTGCCTACCTACGCTATAGTCGGCGTTCCTAGCTATCGCGGCGAAAACCGTCGTCCTAGTTAAAGAGTAGCTAAAGGCGGGTTTGCTAGATAGTAGTAAATAAGGTAAAGCTACCTTCTATAGCGTTACTACTACTACCCTAGGTAACGACAATATTAGGTCTCCTATCTATTATCCAATATATAAGGTCGTACGAAAAGCTATAGAGACTAGCTCTCTCTTTATCGGTAACTTCCTCTAAGAAGAAGTAGCGTAACCGTATCTAATCCCCTAGACGCTTATCGGGCTTTGAGAGTATATAGAGTATATAGCTAGTATAGCGGTATCTATATATCTAGCTTAATCGCTAAAGCGCCCGTTTAACGATGCCTACGTACTAATCCGAGTTATTATCCTCTTCCGAATCGTTATCCTTACGCTCCCTATACGCTACTCGATACGTTTAGTAGGTAGTAACGAGTTAGTCGATCGTCTCCTTTACGTAGCTATAGAAAGCTTACTCTACCCTTCCCGAACCGGTAGCTTAGAGCTAGCTATAGAGGAAGTCGGTAGTATAGGCGGTCTACTAGAGCGCGGTAGTATAGAAGCGTAGTTAAACCTAGTTAAAGAGATCGGCTAGGAGCTAGGTAGCGTACGTAGTACGGAGGCTTACTATAATATTCAAATCCCGAAGACTTCCTTCCTACTCTCTATTGCCTACGCCTAACCGGTCGTAATAATTACGAAAGAGTCTATACTTTATACTAAAGGAACTACTATTATAGGTCGTAGTTAGTAAGTCGAATAGTATATTAAGCATTGCTAACGTAGAGGCTTCCTTAACGGCGTAGGTTATATAATCGAGTTAGATAGTATTTACGCCTACGTTAATAGACCTTTACGAAAGTACTATATATATTACAAAGAGCTAGCGGTTTAACTATAAATGTATAAAGTCGACGACGTACTTACTCTCGAGTACGAAGAAAGGCTAGTAAGTACGATACCCGTCTACTCCCTCGGTTAGGCTTAGGCGAGTTATAGGTAGATTAGGCTAATAGAGTAGGTCCTAGTAAGTGCGAACCTCTCCTCGTACGCTAAAGGGAACGGTACTCGAAGCGTAGCTATCTAGCGTATTATACGCCTATATAATTTCTACTTTAAAGGCGTCTAAGATACGAGCTTAGCGGAATATAGTATCTTAGGTAATAAGGGAAGTAACGGCGGCTACCTAGTCGATAGTAGACTAGGAGAATGTAAGAAGCGGTAGTATTAACTAACTAAAAATAGGTTCTACCGTTCGGTTAATAGACGCAAAGAGATCCTTCGATATATTATATCCTTAGAAGAAGCCGATACTACTAAGCCGCTCTATAGACTTATAGAGTAGTTTACCTTAGATACTATAAGCCTCTTATATACCGAACTACTAGTATACTTAAGGATACTCGATATTAAGGCCGCTAGTCTTCGCAATACTATAGGCTATCTAGTAAAGGATAATAAGCGGAGATACTACTTCGTCTTCGACTACTAGTCTTATAGGAAGGTCTTCCTACGCGAGGTCGAACTAAGCGCGATCTATATTACGATATATAGGGTTAAACTAGCGCTCGAGGGACTAATCGAGGAGTTCTTTAAGCTCGAGGGGAGTCTATATCTCTAGACGGATTTTAGTCCTATACTATATAATAACTAGTTCTATACGCTACTAATATTAATCTAAGTCTCGACGTAACCGACGTTCGATACTCTACTATAAGCGATATAGTCGTAGTATAGCTACGTTAACTATAGGGTCGTAATTCGCCGGTAGTAGATCTATAATATCGTAACTAATTTTACTAACGTTGCGATTATTGCCTTCTCCGCCTTGTTTCTATCGAGCGTATACCCGATTATATACTTACTAGAAGGATAGGGAATAATATATAAGTACTCTAGATAGATAAGTATCGCGAAGCGTAGGAATAAGGATAGTATTAACAAAGTAAGCCTATTTACGCTTATTTATATAATAGCGACGTTGCTAGTTAATCTTCCGATCTCGATTTGCTTTAGGAAGAGGAAGGTTAGGAAAGAAGAGGTACGTATCGAATCTAGAAGTATCGAATCTAGTTACGATCCGTATATACTTATAGCGTTCGGGTCGTATCGAAGAGCGGCCGACTAGTATATACTACTCGTAAGTAATAGTCTTCGTAAACCGAGGCGTATAGAATAACCGAATACTAGCTCTATAGGTCGCAAGTAAGGTTATAGGGAGGAGAAGTACGTCAATGTCCTAGTATCGAGTAATGTAGAATAGCTAATTAGTAGATATAAGGCATAACTTCTTAAGTAATAGGACTATAGAAGGTATCCTATTAATCTACCTAGCGAGGAGTCGACGCTAGTCGACGCCTTAGAGCTACTCGTATATATACGTTAGGAGCTTACTATACTCTACGACGTACGCAAGTATATCCGGGAGCTAGTAAAGTTAACTTTAGGCGAAGGTAGTAGTAGTATCCTTAGTAATAAATTCTACGAGTATAACTTTAGGTAGCGTTAGCTCCTCTCCTTCCGCCTCTATATCCTAGTCTTAGGAATACTTACAAGAGTAACTATCTATAGCGAGCGCTTAGTAAAGTACTATCCGACTATAAGGGGTCGACAAAATAGCTAGGTTGTCTAGTTCCTCGTCGGAATTAACCCTAGCGTCGCTACTCGAAGGACTACTCAAATCCGATTAGATAGACCTACTAGTTACTAAAGGTACTTAAGAGCTTTCGAGCGTAACGTCGCTATTATCGTCTCGACCCTACCGACCTTATAGTAGCGTAGGTCGTAGTAGTAGTAGGGGTTCTAGTAAGGTAGGGCGTCCTCTAGGATTTAGCCGGATACGTAGTAGGAGCCCGCGTTATAGCTACGATAGCTAAGCTCTAGGACGAGGCCTTTGTAAGCTCTCTCTTAAATTAGACCTAGTAATACTATCTCTTAATCTAGACGGGCTTCGCCTTAAGCTAGGGCTAGGAATACTATCTCTAGAATTAGACTTAGATATACTCGCGCTTACGATCGGTCGACTACGCTATACCGAGGCTAGTAGTTAATTCGTCTCGTCTCTTAAAGTAGGTAACGAGGGGCTCTCTAGAATAGGAGGGAAGGAGAGACTTCTTCGAGGAGTCGGCGAAGTAGATTAAGTAGCGGACTTCGAAGCTAGTAATAGGAGAGAATAAGCTACGCTTACTTAGGAGTCTAGCTTAGGTAGCGTCGTAGGCAACGAGGAGCTATCTAGAATAGGAGGGAAGAAGAGACTTCTTCGAGAAGTCGGCGAAGTAGGTTAAGTAGCGGACTTCGAAGCTAGTAATAGGGAAGAATAAGCTACGCTTCCTTAGGAGTTAGGCTTAGGTAGCGTCGCTAGTATAGAAGCTAGCGGGGAAGGCGTCGCTAGTATAGAAGCTAGCTAGGAAGGCGTCGCTAGTATAGAAGCTAGCGCGGGAGGTATCGCTAGTATAGAAGCTAGCGTAGGAGGTATCGCTAGTATAGAAGCTAGCGTAGGAGGTATCGCTAGTATAGAAGCTAGCG
>LFZO01000181.1:0-60843 GCA_001578225.1 Pseudocercospora musae | reverse complement strand
TCCTTTACAATATCTACGCTACTACCTACAAGGCCTAGAAAAGTACTACCTTTAAGCCTAGTAAGCTAAATAAGAAGGTAACTATAAGCGTACGTCGTAGAAACGTAGGTAGTAAGTTCTACTTCTTGTATAGCCGGCCGTAACTAATTATCTTTTAGAAAACGTACTATAGTAGATTAAGACTACGCAAATGTCTACCGACCTTATAATCCCGTAAGCGCTATTCTAGAGACTAATTAAATAGTTAATCTACGATACTAGTATTACCGGCGCTAGCTAGTTCCGTATTTAGTTCAATACTATCGAGGCATTACGTAAGGCCTCTAAAGTATACCTTACGACTTTCTTCGAGTATATGTTACTCCCTAATATCCTTAATATATACTAACTCTAGATAGCTATTAACCTACTAGCCGTCTATACTAAGCGTATTACTATTTAGTAGAAGGATATTGTTATACTAAGTTTGCTTCTAAAGAGCTACGGTATCTTTATTAGAGATATAGACGTTAGCGAGAATCTATACAAGAACCGTCGCAAGTAATAAAGGAACGGAAGGGTAGCTATTAGCGGTATACTATAGAAAGAAATAACTACTCTATCCTTAAGGACTACGATACTAGTAGTATATATAGAAGAAATAACTAGTTTGTCCTTTAGGACTACGATAATAGTAGTATATATAAATAACAATATATTGTCTATCTCGATATTTCGCAATTTCCGCCTTTCTAATGTTTCTATTGTTCGCTATAAACCTATTGAATTTTTAGGTTTAAACCTAGACAAACTTCCGGTTCCCTAAGATTGGATCCGGACAAATAGATTAGGTTCGGTTTTGAACCCGAACCTAATCCGAACTAGCCTACTAGGACGTCTAAAAGTAATACTAGTAGTAAGAAGTTTAAGTAGAAGCAAGATATAGTCGCCCTCTAGGAGATTCGGTTTTATTAAAATACTAAAGGTATAGATCTCTTAATAAACAAGCTTCCTTTCTAGCGGCTCGTTAGAGAGATAGTACTATTTTACAAAGCCGATCTACGCTTTTAGAGTACTACGATTGAAGCTCTATAGGAAGTAAGCGAGGCGTTCTTAATAACTATATTCGATTTAGCTAACCTACTCGTAATTTATACTAAAAGGATAACTCTCTAGTAGAAGGATATGTAGCTTATTGCAAAGATCTAGGCGCGACTTTTAGGAGAATAATTCTAACGATTCGAGATAGTTACTCTAAGTCTTTATAGCTATTCCTTCGATACTTTTCCTCTAATTATAGCTAGCTATACTACTAGCTATATGTTTAGCTTTACTTATTATTTTAATATAGTATCGAATCCTACCTAGTTACGTATATATTGTCCTCTACTCTTACTATTGTAGAGCTTAATTACATTATTTAAGGTTATTTCTTACTAGGTTTTTAATGTATATCCTCTAACTATAGCTAGCTATACTACTAGCTATATTCTTTAGCTTTGCTCATTACTCTAATATCGTATCGAATCTCGCCTAGTCGTATATGTATTTGTTCTACTCTTGCTATTGTCGAGTAGTCTTACTATTGTCGAGGTTTAATTACGTTACTTTCTATTATTTTCTACTTAGTTCCCTAGAAACGGCTATAACGACGTTTTTGTTATACTAACCTATAATACAATAGCGTACAATAATAACTTTCTTCAATTTAGTATCTACCTTATATATCGCTAGTTGTCTACCTACTCTATACTTCTATAACTTTTATTATATACTTATTATATCTAGAATAGCTAGAAAGACTATCGCTAGCGCTACTAAGAAGAAGAAAGGCACTACTCGCATCTATTATAATATCTATACTACTATACGCTAGATTTCGGCAAGTACTACCTTTAAGCCTTATAGACTCTAGAAGAAAGCAAAAGTAGGTAGAGGTCGTTATCTCCTAGGTAGTAAGTTTTACTCTTTATGTAGCTAGCTATATAGCCGGCTATATAGCTAGCTATAACTAACTATCTTTTAGAAAACGTACTATAGTAGATTAAGACTACGCAAATGTCTACCGACCTTATAATCCTACGAGCCCTATTCTAGAGACTAATCAAATAGTTAATCTACGATACTAGTATTACCGGCGCTAGCTAGTTCCGTATTTAGTTCAATACTATCGAGGTATTACATAAGGCCTCTAAAGCATACCTTACGACTTTCTTCGAGTATATATTGCTCCCTAACGTCCTTAATATATACTAACTCTAGATAGCTATTAACCTACTAGCCGTCTATACTAAGCGTATTACTATTTAGTAGAAGGACATTGTTATACTAAGTTTGCTTCTAAAGGGCTATAGTATCTTTATTAGAGATGTAGACGTTAGTAAGAATCTATATAAGAACTATCGCAAGTAATAAAGGACTAGAAGGGTAGCTATTAGTACTATACTATAGAAAGAAATAACTACTCTATCCTAAAGGACTACGATACTAGTAGTATATATAGAAGAAATAACTACTTTGTCCTTAAGGACTATAATAATAGTAGTATACATAAATAACAATATTCTCTATCTCGATATTTCGCAATTTCCGCCTTTCTAATATTTCTATATTTCGCTATAAACCTATTGAATTTTTAGGTTTGAACCTAGACAAAGTTCCGGTTCCCTAAGATTAGACCTAGACAAATAGGTTAGGTTCGGTTTTGAATCCGAACCTAACCTAAACTAACCTACTAGGACGTCTACTACGTAGTACTTAAAATAGTATAGAAGAAAGTAAAGACCTTAGTATCGAATCTAGTTAGCTAGGACAATAACTAGGAAAACTTTCCTAATACTAAATAGGACAATAATTCCTCTATTCTAGCTAACGACTCGCTAGGAGACACTATCGATAGCGACAAGGAATAGGGTAATACTAAAGAAGACCTAGACGACGAGGCCCTAGTAGTCTAGCTCTAGTATAAGGAAGAACGAGCTAAATAGGCCGAGTAGCGCCTCGAATTAGCCCGTCTTAGGAAAAGGATAGCCGATATAGCTTAGGAAGCCTCCCTCCTAAGTCCTTATAGACTAAGGAGGTATTTAGCTAAACGTAACTCCTACTAAACTACCCTCTATACCTATAGGGTTAGCTATCTCTAAGGTAAGGAACCTCTATATATTCGAGGACAAAGGATATATAGACTACGACTAATAGGTTAGAGACTACGACTATATCTTTAGGTAGGCTCCTTATATCTATTCCTTAGAAGAAATAAAGTTAGACCTAGCTAAGGAATAGATAGAGAGGAAATAGTAAGTTAAATAGAAACGATATACTAGGTATTTAGACCTAGAGGAGTATATCTAGGAAAAAAAAAGTAGGTAATACTAGACTCTATAGGGACGAAGGAGGAACGCTACTAATTAGTCCTAGATAGGCTAAAACGGGCTAACTAGGATAGTCGTATCCTATCTAAACTACTAGACTATATAAAGATCTAATAGGATAAGGTCAAAGAGGATCGTTAGGACTATATAATATACGACTTCGTTATAGCTATAGACAAGAGGATCTAATACTATATCGAGGTAGGCTAATAGTACTTCTAGACCTTAATCGAAGTAGAAGAGGTAGCGAACGCCTACTACTATTCGCTAGAGAACGAGTATAGGTCCTATAGGGATAAAGACTAGAGTAATAAGAAGTATAGTCGCTCCGACTCGGACAATAGTACTATTAGCTTAGCGTTAGACAAGCTACCTAGAAACTCTAGAGGCTATAGCTAAGGGGCGAAAGGTCGGAGCTCCCTATAGAGGCGCTAGAATATCTATAATAGGTCCGAGAAGGACTAAGAAGTCCCCTAGTACTAGTACTATAGCGAGATAGGCTATAAGAGGTCCTAATACTCTACCTATAATCTAGAATTAGGAAAAGACAAACCTACCTAGTAGCCCTCCTAGCTATAGTAGGCTAGGTCGTTTATACTAAGGAATAGAGAAGGAGTATAGAGCCTAGTAGACCAAGATAGGTCGACTAGGACTAGTTTTAGTTAATCTAACTAGACTTTAAGCTACAATAGGGCGAGAACTCCTATATACTTAAAGGGCTTATCGATTATAGCTCCTAGGCTAATATCTTAGATAGTATAGTAGCTAAGGAGGCTAGCCTTGCTCTAAGTAACATAGACGCCGAGTAGTATAAGACCCTTAATAGCTAGTTACTAGCTATAAGTAGTAAATACTATATATCCTACGAAGTGTTAGATACAAGTAGTTAGTAGTAAGGCTATATAGACAATTTCGCTATAGGAAGGATCTATAGCTTTAATATCGTATTAGGTATATCCTAGTTAGAATAGTATAACCCTTTAATTAACTTTATAGCTAAGATAGCTATTTAGAGAAGAAAGGGGACTCGTAAATAGCGTACCTATACTATATCGGGCCCTTCTAACTTCTCTAAGGCTATATTAGACGAGGGTACGTATCTCTTCGTAATATCGATAATAAGATAGACTAAGATAACCTAAATAGCCTCCTACTAGAGTATAAATACCTCTATAGAATATCTAAGGAGGGAGACGCGTCCCTACTCCCCGATTACGGCCCTTACGAGCTATCTATCGATCTAGTAGAGAATACGACTCCTCTTTATAACTCGTTATATAATCTCTCGGAGACTAAATTAGTAGTCCTAAGGAAATACCTCGACGAATACCTCGAGAAGGGCTAGATCCGCCTATTAAAGTCCCTAGTAGATACTAGTATCCTCTTTACTAAAAAGAAAGATAATAGCTTTCGACTATATATCGACTATTAGGATTTAAACGCTATTATAGTAAAGAATCGATATCCCTTACCCCTTATATAGGAGTCTTTAGACTACCTTACTAAGGCTCGGGTCTTTATAAAGCTTAATATTCGAGATACCTACTATAGGATCTATATTAAGTAAGGGAACGAGTAGAAGACTACCTTCTAAACGAGATATAGATACTTTAAGTATACCGTAATACTATTTAGGCTTACAAATACCCTAGTAGTATTCTAGAGCTATATCCTTAGCGCCTTATTAGATCTAGTAGATACGATCTACGTCGTCTATCTAGACGATATCCTAATATACTCCTAGAACCTAGAGGAATATATCTAGTACGTTACTACTATCCTCGAGAGGCTCTAACGCTATAAGCTATATATAAAACTTAGTAAGTATAAGTTTAGTAGGAACTAGATTAGGTTCCTTAGCTATATAATTATCCTAAATAGGATCGAAATAGAGCTAGAAAGGATTATAACGATTAGGGAGTAGCCTAAGCTAAGAAGTATAAAAGATATATATATCTTTATTAGGTTTACTAACTACTACTAGCATTTTATTAGGTACTTCTCCTAAATAGTAGCTCCGCTAAATCGGTTAATAGAACGAGGACCTAATATAGCGAAGGATAGGAGAAGGTAACGTAAGGAAGAGTTATAGCGGCTCTCCTTAGGTATAGAAGCGAGATTAGTATTTAACTATCTTAAAGAGGCGTTCTATATAGCCCTAGTATTAAAGTACCCTAACCTATTCTAGCTAATTAGGATCGAAATAGACGCCTCGACCTATACTATATTAGGCATTATAATATAGTAGTATAAGTACGAGGACAAGATATACTAGTTCCTAGTTACCTTCTTCTCGTAGAAGATAAATAGTATAGAAAGGAACTATAATATCTACGATAGCGAGATACTAGGGATAGTCGAGTACTCTAAGTACTAGTACTACTACTTAGAAGGCGCATAGTATTAAGTAGAGGTTGTTATAGACTATAATAACCTTAGATAGTTTATAACGACTAAGGAGCTTACGAGGCGGCAAGTTCGCTAGACTAAGTAGCTCGCTATATTCGACTTCTATATCTTATACTATCTAGGAAGGGAAAATAGGATAGCCGATAGGGCTAGTAGGCGCCCTAACTATATAAATATTGACTACTCTAGCTACTAGCTAAACAAGGAGGACTCGCATACTCCTCTTAAGAGGCTATAGAGGTAAATCGTAGATAGGGAGCCCTAAGATAGATCGATAAGGATCGCCTTAGTATAACGAGGACTAGAAGGATACGGTAAGCCCTTCGTCTACCTTACTAGGGTAGCTAAGGTTAGGGAGGTATAGAATAGCCTTATAAATACTATTCGGATAGTACTAAAAACTAATACTAAGGCGATTAGGATTAAGATAGCTCTCTAGAGTAGAGACGAGTTACAATAGCTATAGCTAGTACAATAGAAGGAATCCTAAGGGTTTCGCTTCTACTAGGATACGATATATATACTAGTAGGCCTACTTTGCCTAGAAACGCTCTAGCTCTACTATAACGACCCTATATTAGGATACTTTAGGTTCGAGAGGATCCTATAGCTAGTATAAAGAG
This sequence comes from Pseudocercospora musae, assembly GCA_001578225.1. NCBI lineage: Eukaryota > Fungi > Ascomycota > Dothideomycetes > Mycosphaerellales > Mycosphaerellaceae > Pseudocercospora > Pseudocercospora musae. The sequence goes on along the minus strand of LFZO01000181.1, from coordinate 54,461 downwards.
GATACTACTAGCCTAAAGTTAGGCACTATATTAAGGATTATATATGTAGCTATAAGGCGTATACCTAAGTAGAGCTATAGAGGCATTTGCCCTATAGGATACTATATATAGAGAAATCCTCTAAGGTACTATAGGAGGATCTAACTCTCGACTTCGTTATAGATCTACCTCCGAGTACTATCCTAGGTTAGACCTACGATAGTATCCTCGTTATAGTAGATAGGTACTCTAAGATAGTCTATTATGTCCTACATCGGAAGGAAATTATAGCTAAAGGGCTAGTAGATACCTTCTTAAGGGAGGTCGTCTATCTATATAGTATCCTATAGTCTATTACGTCCGATTAGGAACCGATCCTTACCTCTAAGTTCTAGAGTAGTCTCTACTACTATATAGGGATCTATAGGGGCCTTAGTACTATCTACTATCCCTAGATAGATAGCTAAACCGAGTACTAGAGCTAGACTATAGAGTAGTATCTATATATTTACTATAACTTCGAGTAGGACGACTAGGCACGCCTCCTAAGCCTAGCTAAGTTTATATACAATAATAGTTAGTATATACTAATAGGGATAACGCCTTTCTAGACGTATAATGTTTAGGACCTACTCTACGCTAGAAAGCCTAAAATGCCCTAGATAGAGAGGAAGGTATCCTAAGCTAAAGTACTTATAGCTAGAGTAAAAGGTATTCGAGATAGCCTTAAGGCTCGGCTAGAGAAGGTAAAGGAATATTAGGCTCGATAGTACGATAAAGGATAGAAGCCTTAAACCTACGCTATCGGTAACTAGGTATACCTTAATACGAGGTTCCTCGATATAGTCTACTAGTCGAAGAAGCTAGACTATAAGTACGTAGGGCCCTTCTAAGTATAGAAGGTAGTTAACGATATGGCTTATTACCTTAAGCTTCCTAAGGGCTTCAATATATACCCTATGTTCTATATATTCCTCCTCGAGGACTATCTCGAGCTAGAAGTAACCTAAAGGGACTAGGAGGACCTATCTAAGATACGGACGAGCGACCTAGACGTATACAAGGTCGAAAGGATTCTCTAGAAGGAAAGGAGGCCTAAGGGGAAGTAGGAATACCTTATATCCTAGAAGGGATATAGGGAGTAAGAGAATACCTAGGAACTAGTAGAGTACCTAAGCAAAGCGGCTCTTAAGGCGTTCGCTAGATAGACGGAGGGCCGGAAGAGCCCTAAAAGGAACGTAAGTATAAGCTAGTATCTACTCCTTGCTTTAATAGGATATAGGCTACTATAGAGTAGTAACGCAATATAGATACAAGCCCTTCTAGTACTAAAGATACTCTCCTCTCCTACTATAGGCCTAGTATCCTTATATTTAGCGATATATACCTAAACGAGACGTAATAGGTATAGAGATAGGCCTAGATAGGGCGAAACGAGGTTATATAGATAAACTCGAGGATACCTAGCCTTAGTTCAATATATTTAGATATATCTAGCTAACTCCTTACTTAAGGGAGCTCTAATAGCCTAAAATAGGCTAACTAAGGATAACTAGAACTACTAACTCAAGAATTAACTCGTATTAAGGAAACAAATAGGCCATCTCGATCTAAGAAGGCCCTACTAGGTACTAAAAGAATCTTCGTTAACCTACTAGCCCTAAAAGAGCTTATAAGGGATTATAAACTCTCTAGATAGATCGTTAGCGCTCGGTATCTCCTTTACTAGCTATATAAGAGCTATATAGGCCTCGCTAGTAGACATACGATCTAGACTATACTAAAACGCCTTAACTTAACCTATATATAACTAAAAGTAGATACTTAGGCCCTTTACGACCTCCTACTAGTCTCTCTCTAGTCCCTTTGTCTTCTTTTATAACGAAACGTAGCTATTTCCGATATACTTATACTTCTTAGTTAGGACTTAGTCGAATAGGGTTAGCTAGGGCCGAAATAAGTTAAAGGGAACTAAATATACCCTAGTAGCTAGATTATAATCTATCTCCTTTCTTATTATAGTATTATAGTCCTTCTATAGATCTAAATAAAGTTAGCTAAGGTAGACTAGGATAAAGAGGATCGAAATAGACTAGATATATTAAACTTAGTCTTGCCTATGTAAGTATAGAGGTTACTAGTGCCCTCGAAACGTAGATACTTCCTAGAGGGCCCTAGTTAGCGTAACTCGACTCTATATAGGGCGATACGTACTTCTTAACCTTCTTATAGACTACTATATAAGCTTAGTAGGCCTCTCTAGCCTTCTTACTATTAGTTAGGTTATCTAGGGCGTCCTAGTACAATCTATTAGCTACCTTAATAGTAGGCTTATATTCTATAGGAATCTAGATACTAGTTAGCCTTATTCGATCTATCTCGAACTAAGACGATCTACTTAGAAGTAGCCCGAGCTACGAGAGGTATACTTTAGATAGTCGAAGTACTTAGTCTCGTTAGTAAGGTCCTCCTTATAGTTAGATAGGTCGATTTAGAGGTATATAGCCTCGAGAAGGGTAATACGGCTTCCGCTAGTATAATCCTATATAATATTAGTACAATTTAGGTACGGATTACTATTGAACTTTAGGTAGGTCGCTATTAGGCCGAAATAGGCTAAGAAGACTTAAAGTACTATAAAGACGGCTAGTAAGGACTCAAAAGGGCGCTACTACTAGAAAAAGGGAGGCTACTATACTAAGTTAGCCTAAATCGCCTCGAGAAGGATCGATAATAGTTAGCTACTACCGGCGCTAAGCATAGGAGTAGTAGTAGTAGTAGTAGTAGTAGTAGAGATTATACCTAGTAGGTATATATTATAAAAGGGATTAAGTTAAAGAGACTTAGATAGCTTAAATACCTATAGTAGCTATAGCAATAGTATTATTGCTACCTAAGTAAGCTTTTTAAATAATAGTAAGCGCCCTTTATATATAATAACAGACTATAAGTAAAGTTTTCTATTCCTAGCCTCTAGGACGTAGGCCTATAGAGAGGGGAGCAATGTTACGATTACGGGCCTAGTCGGGCCTAGTTAGCCTATCTAGAGTCGAAATAGGCCAAGAAGGGCCGGGATAGCCTATCTTAGCCTACGGGTATATATCTTCTCTCTAGATACCTCCCTTTACTTTCTTCTTTAGCAATTCGAGTAGTTCTAATCGAGTACTATATACTACGCATTATATACCCCTTTTATAGTATACTTAAGGAGTATCTATTTCTATCTATAGCTATATAGAGACGTATAATAGATCTTTATAGATATCCTATTTATATAGAAATACGCTACTAGTATACTTAAAGTACTAATAAGTAATTAGATTATATATTACTTTTAAGTATTAATAAATCTATAAAGGAGAATATAGACAACAAATCTTATATCTACCTATACTAAAAGGTATACTATAGTAATAGAAGTTATCAAAGGTATTTAGTTAGTATCCTAGTAGTATTCTACATAACCAATATATTATAAATTCTTGTATTACTATACTATTCTATCTACTAGACAAGTAGCTCTCCCTATCTATCTTTAAAGGTAAAAGCCCTTAGCCTATAGCTTCTAGTATAAAATCCTTCCTTTCCTTCCTACTATATAGGATTCTATCCCTACCTTTTGTGTCTAGTTAGGCTATAGGATATAGAGAAGATCTCTATAGCTCCTTCCTCTTACTAGGCTCCTATTCTTACTTCCTACCTTCCTTCTTCTCTAGTTTCTTCTTTATAAGAGAGAACTAGTTAAGGAGGCCCTCCTTAATTATCTATCTAGTTACTTTGTTTAAGCCTTTCTTAGTCTAGGTAATCTCTTACTATAATAACCCTATCTTTTAGAGAAGTTAGTTCCTTATCTTTTGTCTCTCGGGATAAAAGAGTATAATATATTTAGGTATCTAGGCCCTATATCTATATATATATTCTAGTATCTTGCCTAGAAATCTCCTCCTTATTAGATATACATTTAGACTAATATGTTTAGTCCTAATTAGGGTTACTATTATACTCTACTTCCTTAACTATCCTTAGTATAGCTTCTTGCCTTTTATTCCTTCTTACTAGGCTATAGGGAGCTATTAGCCCTATTAGGATACTTGCCTTCTCTTAACTTAGTCTTCCTATTATATATCCTATCTCTAGTATATCTACTATAATTTTAGTATTATTCCTCCCTACTAGATATATTCCCTAGTCTATCTATTAACCTATTCTACTATCTATCCCTACCTTATTTTTAGGTCTTATATCTAGGCTATATCCCTTTTCCTTCTATATTCTATCTAAACCTTCCTATATCTCTCCTAGATATACTTAGTAGTAGGTTTACTATCTATCTCAACTAACTATTATCTTGCTATCTCCTATATATAGGAAGAGGAAAGGGATTTAAGTTTCCCTTTAGAGGATCCCTTCTACTATACTCTTATATACTCCTTTTATATATCTTAGTACCTAGTTCTAGATCTTCTCTAGTCTTAGGATAGCCCCTTTTCTATATCTAGGTAGTCCTTCTAGTACTGTCTAGACTTTAGTCCTATATATTATTGTAGGCCTTACTATAGCTATATATAGGTATTTTGTCTTCTAGAATAATACTCCCTATATAGATTTACATAGCCTTTAGAGTAAGAGTATCTAGGATATGCCTTTCTCTACTACTTTCTTAATATATAGACTCTATTTTAGCTTCGAATCTATCTATACTCCTAGTAGTCTAAGGGATAGAGCTAGCCTATCCTCGAATTTTAGTATATTAACTATAGCCTATAGGTTGTATCTTATTCTACTCCTAGTAAAGTAGATTAGCTAGTATTTCTATAGTATAAAGGTAGCCCTATATCTAGCTACCTATTATATAAATTTGTTATATACTATCTCTAATTTCCTATAGTTCCCTTCTATACTTTTCCTATATATAAGGATATTAGAGCTATCGATAAAGCCTATCGCTATAGTTTCCTTGCCTTCTAGTTTAGGAAGGAGTATAGATATAAAGAATAGGAATAGAATTAGTAAGAGGATTAATCCTTAGGATATACCTATTATCTAGGGCCTCGTCTAGTCTATATATTCTCTAAGTCTAAGGCATATAGTCCTATTCTAAAGGAATAACCAAACGCATTATATAATATATTATAGATATACTTTTATTCTATTATTGTATACTAGTTATTAATATAATATATTATTAAATATTCCTAATATATCTAGGCATAGTATTAATACTACTATTATTAGGTCTATTCTCTAGACTATCTAGACCTATTCTATCATTAGTTCTAGGACTAATATAGTAGATCTTCCTAGTCTTACTCCTATCTAGGATTAAGGGAGGAGGTCCCTTTCTTTAGCCTCTTTGCTTATCCTCCTTATAAAGATAGCCTCTAGGACCTTTACTAGGGTATTTAGTAGTACTATAGGTCTATATACTCCTAGTTTAGTATAGTCTAGCTTCTATAGTTTCTTTAGGATAACTATTATAGAGTATTTAAAGGATTTAGGATAGTATCCCTATTATAGGTATACTATAAAGAATCAATATAGTAGGGATCCAAGTTCCTATCTATATTTCTTAAGTAGTAGGTTAAGGATCTAGTTAGGTCCTAGGGCTTTACTATTAGGGAGCCTATTAAGTATCTTCTAGAGTTCTCCTAGTATAACCTCTTCTTCTATCTAGAATAGTCTTAGGTAGGTTATATCTTATATATCTTCTAAGTTAGCTTTCCTTAGCTCTAGAAAGAAGTATTAGGCTAGTATATCTACCTTTCCTTAGTTCTCTACTTGTATTACACTATTCTTGTCCCTAATCTTTAGGAATTATAGAAGAGGATTCCTCTAGCCTACCTCCTCCCTAGCCTATCTAGCTAGCTTCTATGTCTTCTTAGGATCCTTAGTAATTTCCTTAACTATAGCTCTCTAGTCTAGGCTCCTATCTTTTCTAATCTATTTACCTTTAGCCTATAAGGCCTTTAGGTATACTACTAGGCTCTCCCCTATTCTATCTTAGCTCTACTCCCTCTTTAGGTATCTTATCTTTTTTACTACTTTACTATACTTCCTTAACTAGGTCATTCTAGTATACTTAGAGGACTTAGCCTTTAGGATATCCTTTTGGGTTACCTTAGTAAGTATCTCCTATACCTCCTAGGCTATTGTATTAAGCTATTATAGTATATCTATTACTTTAGTAGCGATTTCCTTTTGCCTTCCTCTTTGTCCTCTTCCTTATTATGTCCTAATCTACCTTTTTCTATTAAGGTCTTTATACCTAGGCTCTAGTACTAGTCTAAGCCTATAGGATTTTAGTTTAGATTAATATATAGTCTAATCCTATTTCTAAGTCTATTCTTGTTCTATATTCCTATATATTTTATTAGATTCCTATAGTCCTAAATACTAGGTCTAGAATCTAGTAGCTCCTAGGAGTCTCTTATATAATTGTACCTAGCTCTAGTAGTAGGTTAAGGTAGGCCTTTACTATAATTGTAATAAGGTAGTCTAATACTTAATACTAGTTTTAGATATTGTTCCCTCCCTACCTAGGATAGTATAGGTTAAAATCCCCTAGTAGGATAATCTCTTCTCCTTCTTCCTTCCCCTAGATTGTATCCTCTACTAGTAGGAGGATACCTAGGGTATAATCTCTAGTAGGGCTAGATAGGTTATAGTAGTTAAGGATATTAATCTATCGATCTCCTATATAGAGTCTAACTATAATTATATCCCTAGAGTATTCTCTTGTATTCTATACCTACGTACTAATCTCCTTAGATATATATATATAGTAACCCTTAGGTATACTACGCCTAGGAGTATAGTATAGTATCCTAGGTATACTACTATATTTCTATTAGAGAAGCTAATATATAGTTCCTAGATTGTAACTACGTAATAGTCTTTCGGATCTAGGTATTAAAGGAACGGGATCTAGATCTTGTCTATACTATAGTTAGTATTGTACTATAGGATAGTAAGCTTCCCTTAGCTATTATTTATTCTAGGTATTCTAGTATACCTATATATCTTCTATAGCTTTATAGTTCTAGCTCTAGCTTAGTTATCCTTCCTAACCTATAGCTAGGAGGAATAGGAAGGAGATTTTATTATTCTATAATCTCTCTACTAGGGTAGCGGAGTTAGTACCTACTAGTCTCCCTAGTAGCCTTCTTAACCTATCGTCTATTTCCTATTCTAGGCTTGTATTTCTAGTAGCTTTTCTCTTCGATCCGATAGTTATCTATTCTTCTAGGTCCTTTAGGTCTTTTAGGTAAATTAGGTAGCTCTAGCTCTTAGTCGCTTAGGCTCTAAATGCCCTCGCTTTAGTAATAGCTACTTATTTTACCTTATATAATACTACCTATACTATATAGGTACCTTAATAGTTACTATACTTCCTTAGTATTCCTTAGTATTCGTCTATCTAAAATAGTCCTACGTATTTTCTATATATCTATTTAGCTCTATAGTACTTTGCAATATACCTAAATTGTCTACACTTAAGGTATTGTATAGGTCTCTACTTTAGATTAAACTCCTCTATAGTAAGGAGGATACCTTAAGATACTAGGCCTTTCTATATAGTGTCCCTTACTTAGGCTAGGCTCTATATGCCTAGGATAATAGAGGAGTATATCTTGCCTTTCCTACCCTTTAGGCTTTTTAGCTAAGCTATCTAGGATATCTTAAGATTTAGGTAGAGTCTCCTATTCTCTTCCTAGATCTTATTAATATACCTAGATCCTTAGGATTAAATCCTATAGTCCTAAAACTATAGACTAGTATCTAGTATATTAGAGCCTCTACTATAGTGCTAGGGAGTATCTTTTATATCTATCCTAGTTTACTTATTAACTTGTTTTTAGTAGGCTTGGATACTATAAAGATCCTTAGGTTACTACTCTCAAGTTTCTTAATAGTAATTATCCCTAGATCTCTAAGTCCCTATAGTATCTCTTAGTTAGTAAGACCTTTTATTTTTTCTTACTCTTCCTTCTAACTAATCCTTATAGTAATTATATAACTTTCTAGGGGAATTCTCTATATACTTAGTATAGCTAGCTAGCCTTAGGAGGTAGCCTATAGGCTATACCTATATTCGTAGTTCGGGTATCTTTAGGAAGGTTTAGAGATTCTATATATAGGTTTAGAGTATATTAATTATATTAGTATCCTTAAGTTAGTATAGGAGTTAGGTTTAGGCCTATTAGAGGAGGGAGAGGAGGAATAGGAAGTCTAAGGCCTAGGGAGTATCTAGTATCTTTTAGATATTATCTATAAGGGTTTAGAGGTTCTTCTATATATTTCTATTCGTTTTTAGCTAGTTAGGCTAGTCTTTTAGGCCTTTAGGGCCTAGTTTAGGTATTGGTTATCCCTTAGCTTAGCTTTAGGATAGAGGCTAGATTCCTTCCTTCCTCTATCTTTCCTTAGGACTACTATTACTTAGTTGTTTCTAGAGAGTTATACTTATATCTCCTATACTTGTAGGCGCTTGTGCCTTAGCCTAGGAGTTAGATATGTTTTTACTCTAATTATATAGCGTATCTATATAACTAATATAGTAAGTATAGAAAAATATAATATTTTCTTTACTAGTCTTCTTATTTATATTATAGATACTAATAACCTTTATTACTATACAATATCTATATACTAGCTCTATTTTCTTCTTATATATATTTAAATAATAACTTACTAGCTTATCTATCTTTCTATTTCCTTTTTATAGAGATAATATCTATAGTATACTATATATTACTAATAATCTAGATATAATCTATATAGTTTAAGTATATACTAAGCTTTTACTAATAGTATAAATAAGTCGAATATATTATATAAAATATCTTACTAGTACTAGTATCTATTATTAAGAATCTTTAATATAAGAAAGATTTATAAATAGCGATTCTTTTAAAAGTTTTAATATCTAGAACTTTATATTATACTAATAAGGTTCTCTAAAATACGTACTACTAGATTCTTTACTAAATTTATTAATTTTATTTTCTTTTTATATATTAATAATATTATTACTTTCTTTAAATATAAAATTATTCTAGATAGCTTCTATTAGTATATTCTCTATAACTAGCGAATAAGGTTTTAATAGATCTAGAGCTATATTATATAGTAAGAAAACAATATTAATAATTACTATTAGTTTAAGTAATAGAAATAATAAAAGGGGCTACGCTAGCTTTATATTAAAGGGAGATTAAAATAATACAACGTAACGTATAGAGAAGGGATCGGCCGGACGTTCCTTTACTTACCGACGCCGTATACACGTACCTAAGGGGTATACGGTATCAAATTTAGATCTAGGAGTAACCGACCCCCTATCTCACATACTACAATAATAACAATAACCTTTTTTACGGGACCAGTATCGATCCACATCACTTTCCTTACTGTCTCGCCGTTATGTCTACTCTAATCTATCCATTGAGAATCGTGTCGGCTGCCTTTTCGCTAATCATGAAAATAGGTGCTTGGATGAAGATACCCGGTATGGCAGGGAAGACACTCGCATCCACCACTCTCAAACCATCAATACCCTGAACCCGGAACTTGGAATCCAAGACGGCATTGCTATCGCTCGCAGAGCCGATAGGTGCAGTGCAGCAAGCATGATGGCCCCATGCCTCGTCTTTCACGAATTGTTGCAATGCCGCATCAGTGTCGGCAGCGGCGCCAGGCCTCTCTTCGGTAAAGTTTGTGCCGCCTAGGATGGCATAGTTGGAGTATCGCTGATTTGCTTCGCGAGACATTTTGATGGCTTGAACCAGGGCGTTGACATCTTTCTGGTCGGCGCCGCCTGCTGTGGTACCGGTATCGAAATAGTTGAAGTTGATAATGGGCGTATCGAGCGGATTCGTCGATTGCAGCTCAACAGTTCCTGCCTTGTTTCTGGTGTGAGCCTTCAATGTATACCAGCTGAAGACTTTGTGGCTTGCGACCGCTGCGTCACCCCAGCGAGGGAAGTAGCCGGTGAAGTTGACTGGTCCACCGAAGATGAAGAGATCGATGTTCTTGTCGTCGGCGGATTCGGAGTTCACTGCCATTGCCGCTGCAAGCCCATCACTACCGTAAGCACCACGCAGTCCGAGCACGCTTGGATTGTTCTGCCACTGAGTGTAGCACTTGTCTTGCGGCTTGGCATCGAAGGTGCATCCATCGAGAATGGAGAAGTCATTGGGATGTCTTGCGTTTACCGGGATCTCGTAACGATCTTGCATATTCTTTCCGAGGCCGGGCACATCTTTGACGACTTTGATGCCAAACTTGTTGAGTTCGCTCGCGGGGCCCACGCCGCTTAGCTTGAGGGTCTGCACGGTGTTGTACGAGCCACCGGCCATGATAACCTCCTTCCTGGCAGTAGCCGTTCCGGGAGTCCCCGATGCTCCGCTAAGGGGAGATGCTTTGTAGAGATGTTTGCCGTCCAAGAATTCGACGCCCACTGCCCTTGGTGTGGACTCGGTGGTGTTGAAGTTGATCTTAGTAACGTGGCAGTTCGTACGAATCGTGAGCGGAAAGCCACTATCTTTGGTGTTGACGATGAAGTCTCTCACGCTGACTCGCTGGCCACCTCGCTGGATGAGTGGAATCTGGTAGAAGCCTTCCAAAGAGTCGCGACCCGGCGTATTGTTTGGGTCAATGAGCAAAGTCTGTCCGAGCCCAGTAACCGCAGCCAGCGGGTCTGGACCAACACCCATCACGGCAGCACCACCCGCCAAGTGCTGAACGAGCATAGTGTCCTTCAAGAGAATGCCCGGATCAGTTGGGCCAGTGGGTTGCCACTCGTACACCTTTGCCAAATACTTCTGCATATTCGCAGACGACCAGGAAGAATCTCCAGTTATGGTGGCAATATTGTCCCAGTCGGAGGCATGTGGTGTGATCCAGATTAACGCATTGTGCGAAACGCAGCCACCCAAAGTTCCAGCTCTGGGGTAAAGAATCCCCTTGCCCTCGACATACTTGGGATCTCGTCTCGCTCGTGTGTGATCTTGATAGTGATTGACCTTACGGCGCAGGCGTCAGCCATCTCGCTGGAGCATACCAATTTTTAGCCTAACTTACATATATATCCCAAGCAATCTGCGGGTCTTGAGTGACAGCAGCTTGGAATCCGGGCACTGTGTAATTGTAGTTCGTGCCCTGGTCGTCTCCGCTCTCAATCAGAAGAACGGACTGGCCTGCACGAGCAAGTCGACTAGCCAATGGTCCACCTCCTGCTCCACTGCCGACGACAATGTAATCGAAAACCAAGTCATTCTGGCGTTCTTCGATCACAGGTGCAGCCGCAACAGCGGCCGCTGCTGCCGCCACGATAATTCCTGCAATGTTCCTCATCGTGACCGTGATTGGCCCAAGAGTCGGTGAAAAACAATCAGCAATGCGGGAGACCGAAGGAGTCCTGCTCTTTTACATCTCTAGAGATCCCGAACGTCTCAAGCAGCATCATGGTCGAAAACATGCTTGAGTCGAGCCATATTGTTCTCCCACCTGGCTCCTGTTTTGAGTATGGACGATCTTCAGCACGAGGCGTGTCTTGGAGCTAGTGGTAAGCGAGCGCCGTTGAAATATGGGCGAATCACGGCACTTCCTTCCTTGTGAAGACTGGAGAGGAGGTGTGGCGTTCTTGGAAAATCCGCCATCTCAATCCTAACCATGGAGCTGGTTTCGCGTGCTGAGATGCGCGCAACCTCCTTTGGCAAGGCGTCGGGACCGGTGCATACCTGAAGCTTGAACAGAGATTCTTACTCGCAGCTTCGTTTCTTGTTCCCCCACGGCGTGCAAAAGAGCGCTCTGTAGAGGTAGAGCGATCAAACCATGTTCAGCACACATGGGTCCCCGGGAACCCCACGATCTAATGTTGTTCGCGCGTCTGACTGCTGCACGCAAGCAATAGTCCGACATATAGATCCATGGTCTGGTTTCTTCCAATAGAACGCCAGTGCTGGATACTCAGGCCTCGGCTCACAACTCGCTCAGTAGCAATGCAGGGATATCTGCTATGCACATGGAACTTCAGTTCTCAAGATTGGGCTGTGCTCAGATCGCGGCAGGCTCCAGCTGCATGAAGTGATTCTCCCAGAAGCGTGTGCCATCAAGACACTGGTCACGACACAAAGCGCCAGTCTCTTCAGCCATTTCTAACTCCTCGGTGGCCACTCCAATGCTCCAGCCGAAACGTTCTGCAGTCTCCTGAGCAGTAACTCCTCTGCCATACGACTGATCGATGGATCCAGGCTCAGAGGGCGGAAAGACAAATTGGGGCTCCCTGAGCCAGCTCAAGATACTAGCAATTGTCTTCTCGTCCGTTCTACTGCGCTCCTGCACAACCTTCAGGCCGCTCTTAAAACGTCGAAGTCGAATTGGCAAATGGAGGTTGGTCCACATATTGGCAGCATTCTCAAAGTCACGAGGCGAAATTAGCTCAATACCATTGCGTGTCCGGTTGAAGACCTGCCACAAGTCCACGAGTGAGATAATGCCACCCTCCTTGCGAAGTATGCCTTTTCTGTCATCGGTGAGAAATTCTGCCAAGTCTCTCGCAAGCTGTGTGGCGTAGAGCTGTTCCGCTGATGATCCCGACCCGAGCATGTCTCTAGTAGTCACCAGACCGAGCGCGGCGGCCGAGTCTGAGATCATCCTCTGAGAGTCGTCGCTAGCGCTACCATTGGCCTGTCGAGCGAACTGCTCTGCCATTTGGATTACTTCTTTAGCAGAAGTCATGAGTGCTTCGAGATCCTCGAATGCGTTGCCAATGACTGCTTGGTTGTTCTGCCGCAGCTCTGCACCTCGCTGCTCCAGACCGGCTATTCCTACGACCCGTGGTGGCGTGTGGGTAGACGGCATACCATTCTTTGGAGGACTATATCGCCCGCCAGTCTGTGGGGGTGTCATTGGACTCCTAGGCACTGGGGGAGCGCTCTGCAGCAGCCACTTGCGTTGAACCAGTGCGCCCTGCAACCTCTCAGAAAACGTCTGCACGCCACCCATCCGAAAGGAGAGCCTAATAGTCTCAATGGCATCTTGATTGAGAATTGAGCCATCTCCTAGAGACGGTCCGGGAGATTCAGGGCATCGCAGGTCATCCTCAATCAATTGCGAACGTCGGTCTGCCGTGCTTTGTAGTAGCGGGGCGCCGCAGACTTCACATGTAGTCAATGATGGATGGTTCTGAAAGGTGCACCGTGAGCATTGATTCATAGCAGCCTGGAGGGTTTGCGTCGCGGCTTGCGAATTGACCATCGAGCCAGCTTCCATGGAGCTCCGGCCAGAACTGGGCATGGCTGGACTTGTTCCACTGGGCCTGTTAGACATTGCTGCGATTGCAGACTTGATCATGACAGCGAGTGGTGGCTTGACTCCGCACGCCTTGCAAGGAGGCAATGGTGTGTACTGATTTGCCGTGGCTGGGTCGAAGTTGGGGGCAAGGGCGTTGGAAAGAGCACATATGGAGCAGATCCACGTGGCATTCACGGCATCGGCTGGCGACGCATAGCGAGGCGGGGGACTTTTGATGGCAGCAGCAGTTTTCTTGGTGGCCTTGGGGAAAAGCGTGATCTTCGGCGAAGACTTGACAAGAAAACCAGCCCAGAGTTCCGTGCGCTCGATCTCCTTCAGATCAACGGCCAGCGAGTACTTCCGTGGTGCCGCATTGTCTACGTAGCAGACGCGATGTGAGGTCAGATACGCATGTCCATTCTGATACTCGGGGATTTTGAACTTTCCCTCGTAGAGCCCGATACCATCCTGAACGAGTAGTAAGGTCTCGTCGTCGTACAGGGAAGGCCGAAGCGCAGTGGTCAGGTGGATTTGGCGAAGAAACATTCGCAGACATGTGGACGGGATGGATGATGGATGCAAGCAGTTGTTCTGATATATATTCGGACACGGTGGAGCCCAGTCCCAGCACGCTCATACGTCACGTGATGTCGAGTCAAGTGATCAGGCCTTTATTCTATCGTACTTCCCTTTGTCCTCACCCAGCCATCAACGCCAACACATCCACGCAGACACGGTCTCTCCTTCCATTTTGTCCGTTGTCCTGCGCACTTGTAGACGCGCTGCTGCTCGAACGGATATTGCGGTCGCGATTGCACGCAAACGCCGCCGCCGCCGCCGCCACCACTCCGCCATCATCATCACCACCACCACCACCATCATCATCACCATCGTCATCATGACTGTCCAGCCCTCATATACGGCCGTCGAAACGCGGCGCACGCTCGCGAAAGAGCCAGCGCCCGCCGCGGCCCCGACCAAGGCCACCCACTTCCCGCCCGCCGTTGTCGAATATGTCCAGCGTGCCTTCTTCGAGTTTAATAGACACAAAGATGAGCCCGCGTTCAGCGGCATCACCGACGCCGACATTAGAACCAAGCTGCAGAGTGTAGTCAAAGAAGCAGCCGACTCTGGCACCACAGGCGATCGAGATTGGTCGACCTATCCCTTGCCTCACCAACTCATAGTTCAGGAGCGCCAACAAGCTGCCCTCCAGTCCGCGCAAAGCGCCATCTTAGCTAACATCAACAAACATAACGAGGCCATGCGGAACGCTGAACTGCTGTCTTCCGAGGCCAACAGCAAGAAAAGGAAGTCTCCCGACCAGGACGTGTTCGAGGAGCCCAACCAGGCCGTCACTCCACCGTGGAAGAAGAAGGATACCAAGCAGGGCGGCATTGTCGACCGCATTACCGGTTCCACTAAGAAGCAGAATAAGAAGACCAAGGACAACGGTAAAGCCAACGGGTGGTTTGACAAGAGCCAGGAGGCTCTCGAGCGGCGCAAGCAGCGTTTTGGCCGTGCCCTCTCACCTGACCCACCGTCTGATTTTCTTTCTTTCCGTGCTGACTCTCCCGCTGCTGCTGGTCCAATCGGTCCCATTGTCGGAAGCTGCGAAGTGCTGGAGAAGAATTACTTCAGGCTGACCGCCCCTCCTAACCCCAATACCGTTCGGCCGCTGCCCGTTTTGGAGAAAGCGCTCGAACATGTAATCCACAAGTGGAGGACCACTAAAGACTACACGTATGTGTGTGACCAGTTCAAATCACTCCGGCAAGATCTCACTGTGCAGCGCATCAAGAACACTTTCACCATCAGGGTGTACGAAGTACACGCACGCATTGCTCTCGAGAAGAAGGATTTGGGTGAGTACAATCAATGTCAGACTCAGCTGCGTGTGCTGTACCGGATGAAGTTGGGAGAGAATGGTGGAAGTGGAGGGCAGCAAGATGAGTTCACGGCTTACCGCATTTTGTACTTGCTTTACACGAGGAGCCGTGTCGACATGAACAACATGTTGGCAGATCTAACCACAGCAGACAAGAAGGGCCCATATGTGCAGCATGCGTTGAAGGTACGTTCGGCGCTGGCCTCGGGCAACTACCATGAATTCTTCAAGCTTTACGACGAGGCAAACGATCGCGCAATGGTGCCATATCTGATGGATCTGTTTGTTGAACGCGAACGACTCGCAGCGATGACCGTCATCAGCAGAGCGTAAGTACAGCCCCGCAATCAATCATTCGAAGGAATCATACTGACGGGCTCGCCAGATACAAGCCCGATATCAGCAGCAAGTTTCTGGCCAAAGAACTTGCGTTCTCTGTCGACGACGAAGATTCAGTTTTTGAAGGCGATCACATTCGAAGTTGCCTTGATTTCATCACTCGATACGGCGGGCAAAGTCTGTTAGAAGAGAAGAACGAGGATGTGCGAGTGAATACTGGCAAAGCCGGTAATCTCTTTGAGGTGGCAAAGCAGTCGGCCTTCGGGCGCGTGGACATCAAAGGCCAGATATAATTTCCCGTCTCCCTTTGCGCACTTGTTCCCCCTTCCGTGCGCTTCGTCAAACACTAACCCCAATGCACGCGCCATGCCAGCATGCGGTCTCGACTTGGGCACGATGGCTGCGCATGTCAGATGTCAGCTAAGGCCGGTAGTATGTTCATGGAGGAGGCATCATGCATGACTGGATTGCCATTCGGGATGGAGGGACGGCGGCGTATATGCGGCTGTTGAGTGGAGCCCAAGTGCGGCATACCGTGCTATCGATGGTCTCGTACAGCGCTCTTCGATTTCGAATCACGCAGAAGTTCAGCAGCTCTGGCATCATCTTTGCCATGTAGTTGTGTTGCATACACGGCGTCTATTTTGTTCCAACCACACACGGCACACTGTACACCAAATGGGGCCTGCCAAGCACTGAGACTAGAACTACTTTGGATAATAACTTAGCACTTTCACAATTGTCAAAGTGCTTTGAGTGCGTTGTGCCCTATAGTGTAATATCACACGAGTAGCAATGGCCCCATCCCAAGCTATTTTGCCGCTTACGACGTCGAAAACAGTTCAGCGCGCGGTCCTATATCGCAGCCGCCCAACGTGTCACGCCGCTGCCTACCTCTGTCGCCCCAACGTCACGCCTGTGCCGCAGGACAACACGTTCGCCCCAGCGATGCACGAGGCGACACGTAGAGACGCGCGCCGCCCGCCTCTGCTCATCGCCTACACTGATGCTCGACCGTCTGCTCTAATTAATTTGGAGAAAAGCGTCAAGCCGGCTCAGGCCCACGAAGCGGGCGAGTAATAGGACAACGACGCAGAGGACAAGTAATAGGACAACGAGGAAGAGGACAAGCAATAGAACCACGACGAAGAGGACGAGTAATAAGACAACGACGAAGAGGACAAGTAATAGGACAACGAAAGGGACGACGACACGACGACGACGGAGACGACGCAGACGACGAACAGGACGACGGAAAAAGACTTTGCTGGGCTATTCACCACGCACGAGCCGGCTCGTGACTGCCTCAAGTACAAGGATATCCGCTTCCGGAAGAGGAAACCGGTCGATAGGAGCACGAGCTGTTTCACCATCACCATCGCAGTTAGGGGTGTTAAGCTGTCACTAACGACTAACGTTAGTAGCGTTACCAACACTGTCATTGACGTTAACAATATAATACTAACAATTAGTAATAGTAGGGCATACTAACTATAGTAGGAAGGATACATATATTATATAATATTAGATAGGTATATAAAGGATAGAAGTAATAGAAGTAATAGATATAGGCTAGTTAGAAAGGACTATTTTTAGAGCTATATAGAAAGCTATAGACTAGTAAGAAGGCTCTATCGTTATTATATTAATTACTTTTACTAGTATTATTACTAGAAAGAATACTAACTAACTTAACTTAGTATTAGCGATACTTGTTATATACGTTCGAGTTATAGTTAACCTATTATTAGTAGTACCTCTTTACTAGTAGCTTTATAGTATTATAGGTAGCTCTATATATCTAACTAGTATCTAGATAGTTACTATAGGTCTATAGATACTAAGAGCTATTAAGGCTATCTTGTAAAGCTTAAGACTATTACTAGGCTTATTATAAGTAATTAACTAGTAGGTTATAGAAGCTAGAAGTCTAACTTACTACTAGATTAATAAGGCTAGCTATATTAAGGTTATATTTAAAGTAGTCCTTATATACTAGTATATTATTAGTCTTATACGAGTTATTATTATTAGTAGCCCCTACCTACTATAGCTTAAGTAAGTCGTATAGCTTAGCTTCTAATATCTAATATATATTAGTAGTTAGAAGGTTATTATCTTTCGCTTAGGCTATATCTAGTATAACTATAGCCTCTAGCTCTATAGTACGAATATTACGCTTAGTAGATAGCTTCTTCTTCTTTACTTTATAGAGCTTGTCCTATTACTCCTTCTATACTTTAAGAGTAGATAGATAGTAGTATAGAGCCTTACTATATATATATATATATATATATATATATATATATATATATATATAGGTAAGTAAGTCTATATTCTTACTTAATAGGCGTATTCTATAGTTATCCTATACGTAATTTATACTACTAAAAGCTCGCTTACTTAGTATAGAGTTAGCTAGCGTTCTTAGTAAACGAAGGGCTACGTTAGCTAAGTAAGGAGCCTTCTAAAGTATAGTAGAGATATTCTAGAAGAACTTAGTATTACCTATTTTACGTATATACTTAAGTAACGCTAAGGGTCTATAGGCTTCGAAGACTCTAGTAGAGCTATAGAAGTTAATAAACTACTCCTTAAACTAGGTAAAAGCTAGTATATCGCTACTAAAATAGTTCTAGAAGAAGGAGTAGTAGTATCCTTCCTACTAGTCTATAAAGTCTAGTAATATCTATAGCTATTTAATATTAAGTAAGTAAGTAGCCTAGTATATAGACTAAGTCTAAGTACTTATTTAAGCGTTATATAGGCTAATAACCTATTGCCTTCTAGTAACTTAGCTTCTATAATATCTCTTTAAAGTACTATCTATTATAGAATAAAATAACTAACTCGTAAAGTATCGCTTTCGCTAGAATAGCGAGCCTTATTATATAGCTAAAGGAGCTTATAAAGGTAATAAAGCTATAGCTAGAAGGAAGGGTTATTAATATTATATATAGTAGTAGCTACGCCTATACTAATAGACCTATCCTTATACTAGAAGAGTCGTTTATCTTAGATAGTCTAGTAGATTAGGTATAATCTAAGAAATTGGATCTAGGTTCGGTTTCTTAGTAGGAACCGGACGATTAGTATAGGTTTGGTTTCTAGGACCTATACTAATTTTAGGTTAGAACCTAGACTTTTTCTAGATTATACAAGCGTTACTAAAAAGACTAGCTATACTACTAGCTATATAAAGGAAGCTTTACTTTCGTACTACTTAGTAATCCTTGTATAGTATCTAGTATCTACCTATTGCCTAGGTCGCTATTGCTATAGAAACCTTATATAGATTACGTTATAAATTGTAGAGCTTTATTACTAATTCTTACCTTACGAAAACTTCGATATTAATATTCTATAATAACTATACAAGATAGCTCGGAATAAGCGTACCGCTTAACTACCTATCTATAGTAGTACTTAGTAACTATACTAAGGTAACTATAAGCTTAGTAACTATATATACGACACGAATAATAAATCTAGTAATCGCGTACCGAGCTTAAAGCGTTATAAGACAAAAGAGGTGTATTCTATATATAGGAGGACTATAGTAGACGTAAAACGAGTATTATAAATATCTAAGATAGAATAAGCCTTAAGAAAGAAGAAAAGAGCTAAGTAAACTATATTCTAATAGTAGCTAGAGAAGTAGATAGAGAGACCTAAGTAGGATAAAGCTACATTTTAGTAGAAAAGTAAGGCCGAATAAGAAGAGAAGCTATCTAGTCTAAGACTAGTCTTCTTATAATAGACGAATAGAGGATTAGTATTACTATAGCTAGCTATATAGCTAGCCTTATTAGATTTATTATTAATCGAATACTAATATAATCTAGGAAAGAGATTTAGGTAAAGGACAAAGAAGGTCTATACGATAAATATATAGTAGTAGATATTTGAACTAGCGTAAGCTTAATAGAGATAGTACTTAACGATTATCTAATAGAATAGTATAAATAGAGCAACTTAGATATAAAAGATCTATCTATAGATTCTAAGAACTAGGATTTTATTAATCTAAGTTAGGCTCTTACTCTAAGTTATAAAGCTAAGATACAAGAGGTAGCTAAGGAGCTTTACTACCTAAAATTTCTCGATATCGAGTTTCGCGTAGTATATATATATATATATATATATGTATATATATATATATATATATATATATATATATATGTATATATTAGTATAAGGCTATTTATTCGATATAGAGAAACCTATAGGCAATTAAGTAGTTTAAGAAGGATAGAAAGACTAAGGTCTAGATTAGAAAGCTAGTAAAGGTAGTAGGAAATAGTAGAGTTTAGATATATCCTTTATAGCCGGCTATATAGCTAGCTATAGAGTTAGGCATTACTAACGATTCTATAGAAAGCTTTAAGTTAGTAACGCTTCCCTATACTATCTAAAATCTATATCCTCTTAGAGTACGCTATTATTCGAAATATTAATATATAGGATAAAACCTTTCTACTATACTTTAGGAGTACGTCTCGCTTAGACTAGCCTAGCTACTAGCCTAAGAACTATAATCTCCGCTACTACTACTTTAAGGATATAGTATACCTAAGACGTAGGAGAGTAAAAGCTCTCTACTATTACTTTAATATTAAGAGGAAGCTACTCGAGGGGACGAGTAGGTACTATAAGATACTAGCTAAGCTAAGCTATAAGGCAATATTAAAGCTAACGTACCTCTTAACGATATATCTTAGTAATTCGAAAAATAGAATATATCTTAGTATAGGGTAAGTAGCTATAGACTATATATACTCTACTTATATAACTTATACTCGAAAAACATGTCTAACTCCTAGGCTAAGGCGCTAGCGCCTACGAGCATAGGAGACACGAGTATACCTTCCTAGAAACAATACCGCGATAGTAGATCCGAGGAAAGGTAGAGGGAGGGAGAGATCTAGCCTCTATCCCAAAGCTAGACCAAAGGCTAACTAATACCTAAACTAGGCCCTAAAGGCCTAAAAGAATAGCCTAATTAGCTAAAAACGAGTAGAAACATCTAAAGGAACCTACAAATCCTAATAGAAGATATTCAAAAGGCACTAGATACTCCCTAGGCCCTAGATTTCCTCTCCCTCCTCTCCCTCCTCTAGTAGGCCTAGACCTAGCTACTATACTAATTGAAAGACACCGATACTACAAATATCCTCCGAACCTATCTATAGAACCTCTAGACTACTACGAAAGTACCCGAGCTAAGAATATAGGCATAAGCTACCTCCTAAGGCTAGCTAGCTATACTAGGTATATAGAGAATTCCCCTTAAAAGTTACATAATTATAATTAGGGTAGGCTATAAGGAGGAGTAAGAAAAGATAAAAGGCCTTATTAACTAAGAAATACTTTAGGGACTTAAGGACCTAGGGGTAATTACTATTAAGAAACTTAAGAGTAGTAATATATAGGTATTTGTAGTATCTAAACCCGCTAAAGATAAGTTAACAAATAAACTAGGATAGATATAGAAGATACTCCCTAGCGCTATAGTAGAGGCTCTAGAACACTAGGTACTAGTCTATAGCTTTAAGGCTATAGGATTTAACCCTAAGGACCTAAGCTACGTATACAAAATCTAGGAAGAAAACGGAAGACTCTACCTAAATCTTAGGATATCCTAGATAGCCTAGCTAAAGAGCCGAAAGGCTATAGAAGGTAAGATATACTCCTCTATTATCCTAAATATATAAAGCGTAGCTTAAGTAAGGGAAATTATATAGAAAGGCCTCGTATCCTAAGGTACTCTCCTTACTATAGAGGAATTCGATCCGAAGTAAAGACCTACGTAATACCTAAAGTATAGACAATTTAGGTACGTTACAAAGTACTATAGAGCCGAATAGGTATATAGAAAATGCGTAGGACTATATAGAACGGATAAATACTAAGGAATAATAAGGAAATATAGTAACTACTAAGGTACCTATATAGTATAGTTAGTATTATATAAGGTAAAACAAGTAGCTATTGCGAAAGCAAGGGCGTTTAGGGACTAAGCAATAAAGAGCTAGAACTACTTAACCTACCTAAAAGACCTAAGGGACCTAGAAGGGTAGATAACTATTAGGTCTAAGAGAAAAGTTAGAAGTACAAGCCTAGACCTAGATATAGACGAGAGGTTAAGAAGACTACTAGGGAGACTAATAGGTACAAATTCTATTACCCTAGTAGGTAGATTATAGAATACTAAGATCTTATCGCTATTCCCCCTAGCTATAGGCTAAGAAGGGTAACTAAGCTAAAGCTAGAGCTAGGAAGCGATAGAAGATATATAGGTATACTAGAACGCCTAAGATAAATAGTAGCTAGGGGTAGCTTACTATCCTATAGTACAATACTAACTATAGTATAGACAAGATCCAAATCCTATTCCTCTAGTAGCTAGATCCGAAAGAGTACTAGATAATAGCAATCTAGGAACTATAGATTTGCCCTAGTAATAGGAATATAGTAGTATACCTAGGGTACTATACTATACTCCTAGGAGTAGTATACCTAAGGGTTGCTATATACGTATCTAAGGAAATTAGTATACAAATATAGAATACAAAAGAATACTCGGGAGATATGATTTTAGTTAGACTCCTTATAGGAGGAAGATAGGTTAATATCCTAAACTACTATAACCTATCTAGTCCTACTAGAGACTATACCCTAGGTACCCTCCTACTAATAGAGGATGTAACCTAGGGAAAAGAGGAAGAAGAGATTGTCTTACTAGGGGACTTTAACCTATACTACCCTAGGTAGGGAGGTAACAATATCTAGAACCAATATTAGGTAGTAGACTACCTTATTACTATTATAGAAAAGGCTAACCTTAACCTACTACTAGAGCCGGGCACGATTATATAGGAGACTCCTAGGAGCTACTAGACCCTAGACCTACTATTCGGGACTATAGGAATCTAATAAGATATATAGAAATATAGAACAAGGATAGACTTAGAAATAGGATTAGACTATATACCGATCCAAACTATAATCCTATAGGCCTAGACTAGTACTAGAACCTAGATACAAAGACTATAATAGAAAAAGGTAGACTAGGACAAAATTAGGGCTAGGGTAAAGAAGGAGGTACAAGAAATCTCGACTAGAATAATAGATATACTATAATAGCTCGATACGATAGCCTAAGAGGTCTAAGAGATGCTTACTAAGATAATCCAAGAGGATATCCTAAAGGCTAAACTATCTAAGTATACTAAAATGACCTAGTTAAAGGAGTATAGTAAAGTAGTAAAGAAGATAAGATACCTAAAGAGGGAATAGAGCTAAGATAGAATAGAAGGGAACCTAGTAGTATACCTAATAGCCTTATAGGCTAAGGGTAAGTAGATTAGGAAAGATAGAAACCTAGGCTAGAGAGACATAGTTAAAGAAATTACTAAGGACCCGAATAGGATCTAGAAGCTAGCTAAGTAGGCTAGGGAAGAGGTAGGATAAAGGTATTCCCTTCTATAGTTCCTAGAGCTTAAGGACAAGGATAGTATAATACAAATAGATAACTAAGGGAAAGTAGAAGTATTAGCCTAATACTTCTTTCTAGAGCCGAGGGATACTAACCTAGAAGACATACAAAATGTATCCTACCTAAGCCTATTCTAGATAGAGGAAGAAGTTAGAATAGGAGAACTCTAGAAAGTATTTAATAGGCTCCCTAAGGGTAAAGCCCTAGAACCTAACTAGATTATTAACCTAATACTTAAGGAATATAGATAGAAACTTGGACCTATGCTATGTAAGCTCTTTATAGTATACCTATAATAAGGATACTACCCTAAACTATTTAAATACTCTATAATAGTAGTCCTAAAGAAACTATAGAAGCTAGACTATACTAAACTAGGAGTATATAGACCTATAGTACTACTAAACACCCTAGCAAAGATCCTAGAGGCTATCGTTATAGGGAGAATAAGTAAAGAAGTAGAGGTAAGGGACCTCCTATAATCCTAAATAGGAGCTAGACTAGGAAGATCTACTATATTAGCCCTTAAGCTAATAATAGAGTAGGTCTAGATAGTCTAGAAAACAGACCTAACAATAGTAGCATTAATACTATACTTAGACATATTAGGAGTATTCGATAATATATTATACTAAAGACTAATATACAATATTAGGATAAAAGTATACCTACGGTATATTGTACAATTCATCTACTTATTCCTTTAGGATAGGACTATATACCTTAGACTTAGAGAGTATATAGATTAGGCAAGACCCTAAACGACTAGAATACTATAAGGATTAATCCTCTTACTAATCCTATTCCTATTCTTTATATCTATACTCCTCCCTAACCTCGAGGATAAGGGAACTATAGTAATAGGATTTATAGACGACTCTAATATCCTTGTATATAGGAAAACTATAGAAGGGAACTATAGAAAGCTAGAGATAGTATACAACAAATATATATAATAGGTAGTAAAGTATAGGGCTACTTTTATACTATAGAAGTACTAACTAATCTACTTTACTAGGAGTAGAACAAGACATAACCTATAGGCTATAGTTAATATAATAGGGCTTAAGGATAGACCTACTCTATCTCTTAGATTACTAGGAGTTTAGGTAGACTCGAAACTATAGTAGGGCCTATATATTAGGAAAGTAGTAGAGAAAGGTATATCCTAGATGCTTTTACTCTAAAGGTTATACAAATCTATATAGGGAGTATTATTCTAGAAGGCAAAATACCTATATACTACGGTAGTAAGGCCTACTATAACATATAGAGCTAAAGTCTAGATAATACTAGAAGGACTACCTAGATATAGAAAAGGGGCTACCCTAGGGCTAGAAAAGGTCTAAAACTAGGTACTAAGGTATATTATAGGAGTATATAAGAGTATAGTAGAGGGGGTCCTCTAAAGGGAAGCATAGATCCTACCTATCTCTCTATACGCATAAGAGATAGCAAGACAATAGTTAGTTAAGATAAAGGACAAACCGGCTACTAAGTATACCTAGGAGAGGTATAAGAAGGTCTAGGAGAAATGTAGGAGGAATAGGGGCGTAGCCTAAGTATAAGACCTAAAGATAAGGTAGAGCTAGCTAGTAGGATAGGTTAATAGGTAGACTAGGGAATATATCTAATAGAGAGGAATAATGCCTAAGTATTAGTAGATATACTAGAGGTAGAATATATAATAGGAAAGCTAAGTTAGGAAGAGGTAGGCGTCCTAATAGAGCTAATAACTCCCTATAGCCTAGTAGAAAGGGCTAAAAGGTAGGGAAATATACTAAGGATAAATAAGGAAGCAAAGTACAATAGTAACCCTAATTAGGACTAAATACATTAGCCTAAACGTATACTTAATAAGGAGGAGGGTTCTAGGTAGGACACTAGAGTATACATATAGATATAGGGCCTAGATATCTAAGTACGTTATACTCTTCTACCTAGAGAGAAAAAGGATAAGGAACTAACTTATTTAGAGGATGGGATTATCGTAGTAGGAGCTTACCTAGACTAAGAGAGGCCTAAACGAAGTAACTAGGTAGATAATTAAGGAGGGCCTTCTAGAATAGTTCTCCCTTGCAAAGGAGGAGCTAGAAAAGGAGGAGGAGGAAGGGAGGAAGTAAATAGGAGCCTAGTAAGAGGAAGGAGCTATAGAGATCCTCTCTATATCCTATAGCCTAAACGGACAATAAGGGTAGGGATAGAATCCTACAAAATAGGAAGGAGATAAAGGGTTTTGTACCGGAGGCTATAGGCTAAGGGCTTTTACCTCTAAGAACAAATAGGGATAGCTACTTGTCTAGTAGTTAGAATAGTATAGTAATGCAAGAAATTACTACTACTATATACTCTACTTATATAGTAGTAGATACTACTAGAGTATAGTAGACGACTAAAGATATAGTTATATAAGATAGCGAGTAGATAGCTATAGACGAGCTTATATAGTAGTTTAT
The DNA here is from genome assembly GCA_001578225.1 of Pseudocercospora musae. Taxonomy (NCBI): domain Eukaryota; kingdom Fungi; phylum Ascomycota; class Dothideomycetes; order Mycosphaerellales; family Mycosphaerellaceae; genus Pseudocercospora; species Pseudocercospora musae. Next base: position 29,008 of record LFZO01000181.1, on the reverse strand, counting down.
ATAACTACTAAATTAAAGATTATAAGTACGCGACTATATATCCTAGAATTTCTATTCTTCTTACTAGCCTAGCTATCTTTATTATTGAAAATTTACCTCGTACCTAGCTATCTATAATTCTATATTATAGTTCGGACCTTTTTAACTTTCTTTCTTACTTTAATAGTAATCTATCTAACTATTAAAGCTCCTTGGGACTCTCGGTCGTTAATCCTAAGATTCCTATCTAAGTCGCTATTTTGCTATATTTATAAGCTACTATACCTCTATATACTAACCTCTGTAATATTCCTACTATCCTAAATACTCGTTTATTACTAAGCCTACAAATAATAAGATCGTAATTACGCTCTAGATAGTTATTAGGAATATAGACTAAATCTTAAGAATAATAAGGAAATAATAGAGCTTTAAGTCTATCTATCTAAAGTCCTCTAGGAAGACGAAACAATACCTTACTATTAACTATTCGAATAAGAAGTAGTCTAGTAGAGGCTTAGTCCTTTAGTAGAGATAGTTAACGTTCTCGTTAATTATTAGTATCGATAGTTTAACGAAATCTCTTCTCTCCTAAGAATACTTAATTAAGGGCCCTATTAGTTATTAATCTAGCGATCTTCGATAAACGGAATAATATTTATATCTAGAAGAAGGAATATTACGAGCCTTTTTATTAATAGAGCTAAGAGACCTAGTAGAATATAGTAAAAAGCTCTAGTTATTCCTCGCTTTAGAGGCTATAGAATATCTAGAAGTTTCCTATTAATTAGGGGAGTAAGGATAGGAATAGTTTTATCTAGAAGTATTGAACTAAAGGAGCTATATATAGGATAGTTATTATACTCGATATACTTAAGGGCTAGCTAGTAGTAATATATAATTTCTATAGGCTAGTTATAAAGTATCTATTAATTAGGGATAGTAATACTACTACTATAAAGTATTTAAAGACTTAAAAGTATCGTTTAGTATAGGGGAATCGATAGGACGAGATAGATACTAAATTTCGGACTAAGGTAAGAGTACTTCCCTATAGCTAGCTATACGCTAGCTACTTAGATTATAATAAATAAGTCTAATAATATTATAGTAAGGAAAGAAGGATACGTATATAGTTAATACTAACGAGTATAGTCTCGAGGATTTCCGTTAAGTAGCTAACGAGATAATTATTATTAATAGACTTATAGAAGACTTCTTCGAGAGGAAGTCGGTCTAAGAAACGTACTACTACCTAACTAACAATCTATTCCCGTTTCTCTTAGTAAGTACTTAACGAAGTAATTTCGTATGAAATAATAGAGAGCGCTATTAAAGAGATTAAGGATCTAGTAGCGCTAGCTAACTAGATAGCGATCGCAATTAACGGTTAGTTAAATAGGACGATATAGGTATTATTCGTCTCTATTATACTTTACTTTATCGATAAGTAATAGAAATACTGCGAGTTAATAATTGGATTTCCTAAAATTATAGGAACCTACTATAAAAGAGGTATATAATACGTAGTATATAGTAGTAAATTCTTGCATTACTATACTATTCTAACTACTAGACAAGTAGCTATGCCTATCTATCTTTAAAGGTAAAAGCCCTTAGCCTATAGCCTCTAGTACAAAATCCTTTACCTCCTTCCTACTATATAGGATTCTATCCCTACCTTTTATATCTATTTAGGCTATAGGATATAGAGAAGATGCCTATTACTCCTTCCTCTTACTAAGCTCTTATTTTTACCTCCTACCTTCCTCCTCCTCCTTCTCTAGCTCCTCCCTTATAAGGGAGAACTACTTAAGGAGGCCCTCCTTAATTATCTATCTAGTTACTTTATTTAAGCCCCTCCTAGTCTAGGTAATCTCCTACTATAATAATTCTATCTTTTAGAGGAGTTAGTTCCTTATCCTTTATCTCTTTAGGTAGAAGAGTATAATATACTTAGATATCTAGGCCCTATAACTATGTATATATTCTAGTATCTTGCCTAGAACCCTCCTCCTTATTAGATATACATTTAAGCTAATATGTTTAGTCCTAACTAGGATTACTATCGTACTCTATTTTCTTAACTATCCCTAGTATAGTTCCTTATCCTTTAGCCCTTCTTACTAAGCTATAGGGAGTTGTTAGCCTTATTAGGATATTTGCCTTTACCTAACTTAGCTTTCCTATTATGTATTCTATCTCTAGTATATCTACTATAATTTAGGCATTATTCCTCCTTATTAGATATATCCCTTAGTCTATTTATTAACCTATTCTACTATCTCTCTCTATCTTATCTTTAGGTCTTATGCCTAGGCTATATCCCTACTCTTCCTATATTCCTTCTAGACCTTCTTATATCTCTCCTAAATCTACTTAGTAGTAGGTTTATTATTTATCTTAACTAACTATTGTCTTGTTATCTCTTATATATATATAGAGAGGGGTAGGATTTGTATTTCCCTTTAGAGGACCCCTTCTACTACGCTCTTATATACTCCTATAATATATCTTAGGGCCTAGTTTTAGATCTTTTCTAGCCTTAAGGTAGCCCCTTTTCTATGTCTAGGTAGTCCTTCTAGTATTATCTAGACTTTAGTCCTATATATTATTATAGGCCTTACTATAGCTATATATAGGTACCTTACCTTCTAGAATAATGCTCCCTATTTAGATTTATATAGCCTTTAGAGTAAGGATATCTAGGATATTCCTTTCTATACTACTTTCTTAATATATAGACTCTACTATAGTTTCGAATCTACCTATACCCCTAGTAGTTAGAGGGATAGGGTAGGCCTATCCTTAAACCCTAGTATATTAACTATCGCCTATAGATTATGTCTTTTCCTACTCCTAGTAAAGTAGATTAGTTAGTACTTCTATAGTACAAAGGTAGCCCTATGTTTAGCTATCTATTATATATACTTGTTATATACTATCTCTAGCTTTCTATAGTTCCTATCTATACTTTTTCTATATATAAGGATATTAGAGTTATCTACAAATCCTATTACTATAGTTCCCCTATCCTTAAGGTTAGGGAGGAGTATAGATATAAAGAATAGGAATAGGATTAGTAAGAGGGTTAATCCTTGTAGTATTCTAGTTGTTTAGGGCCTTACCTAATCTATGTATTTCCTAAGTCTAAGGTATATAGTCCTATCCTAAAGGAATAACTAGATAAATTGCATAATATATTATAGATATACTTTTATCCTAATATTATGTATTAGTCTCTAGTATAATATATTATCGAATGCCCCTAATATATCTAAGTATAGTATTAATACTACTATTATTAGTACCGTTTTCTAGACTATCTAAACCTATTCTATAATTAGCTCTAGGACTAATATAGTTAATCTTCCTAGTCTAGCTCCTATCTATAATTAAGGAAGGAGATCCCTTTCTTCTACTTCCTTACTTATTCTCCCTACTATAATAGCCTCTAGGACCTTTAATATAGTATTTAGTAGTACTATAGGTCTATATACTCCTAGCTTAGTATAGTCCGGCTTCTATAGTTTCTTTAAGATAACTATTATAGAGTATTTAAAGGGTTTAGCGTAGTATCCTTATTATAGGCATACTATAAAGAACTTGTATAGCATAGGTCCGAGTTCCTATCGATATTCCTTAAGTATTAGGTTAACGATCTAGTCTAGTCCTAGGGCTTTCCCCTTAAGAAGTATATTAAGTATCTTCTAGAGTTCTCCTATTCTAACTTCTTCCTCTATCTAGAATAGGTTTAGATAGGATATATATTGTATATCGTTCAAGCTAGCTCCCCTTAGCTCTAGAAAGAAGTATTAGACTAGTACTTCTACCTTCCCTTAGTTATCTATTTATTTTATACTATCCTTATCCCTAATCTCTAGGAATTGTAGAAGGGGATATCTTTAGCCTATCCCTTCCCTAGCCTACCTAGCTAGTTTCTAGATCTTATTCGGGTCCTCGGTAGCTTCTTTAACTATATTTCTCTAGCTTAGGTCCCTATCTTTCCTAATCTACTTACCTTTAGGCTATAAGGCTATTAGGTATACTACTAGGTTCCTTTCTATTCTATCTTAGCTCTACTTCCTCTTAAGGTATCTTATCTTTTTTACTACGTTACTATACTCCCTTAACTAGGTTATTTTAGTATACTTAGATAGTTTAGCTATTAGGATGTCCTCCTAGATATTCTTAGCTAGTATCTCTTAGATCTCTTAGGCTATTACATTAAGCTACTATAGTGTATCTATTTCCCTATTAGAGATTTCTTATACCTCCTTCCTTACCCTAGTCCTAATCTTGTCCTAGTCCGCCTTTTTCTATTATAGTCTTTATACCTAGGCTCTAGTACTAGTCTAGGCCTATATAATTGTAGTTTAGATTAATATATAGTCTAATCCTATTTCTAAGTCTATCCTTCTTCTATATTCCTATATATTCTATTAGATTCCTATAGTCCCAAATACTAGGTCTAGGGTCTAGTAGCTCCTAGGAGTCTCCTATGTAATTGTGCCTAGCTCTAGGAGTAGGTTAAGGTAAGCTTTTTCTATAATTGTAATAAGGTAGTCTACTACCTAATATTAGTTCTAGGTATTGTTCCCTCTCTACCTAGGGTAGTATAGGTTAAAGTTACCTAGTAGTATAGTCTCTTCCTCCTCTTTTCCCTAGGTTATATCTTCTATTAGTAGGAGGGTACCTAGTATATAGTCTCTAGTAGGGCTAGAAAGGTTATAGTAGTTTAGGATCTTAATCTATCTATCTCCTATAAAGAGTCTAACTATAATTATATCTCTAGAGTATTCTTTTATATTCTATATTTATATACTAATCTCCTTAGAGATATATATAGTAACCCTTAGATATACTACTCCTAGGAGTATAGTATAGTATCCTAGGTATACTATAGTATTCCTACTATAGGGGTTAATCTATAGCTCTTAGATTACTACTACTTAGTAGTCCTTTAGGTCTAGCTATTAGAGGAATAGGATTTAGATCTTGTCTACGCTATAGTTAGTATTGTACTATAGGATAGTAAGTTTTCCTTTACTACTATTTATCCTAGGTATTCTAATGTACCTATATATCTTCTATAGCTTCCTAACTCTAGCTCTAGCTTAGCTATCCTTCTTAGTCTATAATTAGGGAGAAGAGGGAGGAGATCTTATTATTCTATACTCTATCTACTAGGGTAGTAGAGTTCGTACCTACTAGTCTCCCTAGTAGTTTTCTTAACCTATCTTTGGTTTCTAGGTCTAGGTTTGTATTCCTAGTAGCTTTTCTCTTAGATCTAATTATTATCTATCCTTCTAGGTCCTTAGGGCCTTTTAGGTAAGTTAGGTAGCTCTAGCTCCTAGTTACTTAGTCTCTAAATGCCCTCGCTTTTGCTATCGCTACTTGTTTTACTTTGTATAATACTAACTATACTATATAGGTACCTTAGTAGTTACTACATTTCCTTAGTATTCCTTAATATTCGGCTATCCTATATAGTCCTACGCATTTTCTATATACCTATTCGGCTCTATAGTATTTCATAATATACCTAAATTGTCTATATTTAAGGTATTATATAGGTCTCTACTTTAGGTTAAATTCCTCTATAGTAAGGAGGATACCTTAGGATACTAGGCCTTTTTAGATAATTTCCCTTGCCTTAGCTAGGCTCTATATGTTTAATATAATAGAGGAGTATATCTTGCCTTCTATAACTTTTCGGCTTTTTAGCTAGGCTACCTAGGATATCTTAAGGTATAGGTAGAGTCTTCCGTTCTCTTCCTAGATTTTGTAGGCGTAGTTTAGGTCCTTAGGATTGAATCCTATAGTCCTAAAGCTATAGACTAGTATCTAGTATACTAGAGCCTCTACTATAGTACTAGGGAGTGTCTTCTATATCTACTCTAGTTCGCTTATTAGCTTATCTTTAGTAGGTTTAAATACAATAAAGATCCTTAGGTTACTACTCTTAAGTTTCCTAATAGCGATTATCCCTAGGTCTTTAAGTCCCTATAATATCTCTTAGTTAGTAAGGCCGTTTATTTTTTCTTACTCTTCCTTATAACTAACTCTTACTATAATTACGTAACTTTCTAGGGGGATTCTCTATATACCTAGTATAGCTAGCTAGCCTTAGGAGGTAGCCTATGCCTATGTTTTTAGTTTAGGTATCTTTACAATAGTTTAGAGGTTCTATATATAGATTTAGAGGATGTTAGTAGTATTAGTATCCTTTAGCTAGTATAGGAGCTATGTCTAGGCCTACTAGAGGAGGGAGAGGAGGGATAGGAAGCCTAGGGCCTAGGGAGCGTCTAGTACCTTTTAGATATCGTCTATAAGGGCTTAGAGGTTCTTTTATATATTAGTATTCGTTTTTAGCTAGTTAGGCTAGTCTTTTAGGCCTTTAGGGCCTAGGTTAGGTACTAGTTGTCCCTTAGTCTAGCTTAGGGATAGAGGCTAGATCCCTTCCCTCCTCTACCTTTCCTTAGTACTATCGTCGCTATTTCGTTTATAGAGAGGTATATTTGTATCTCCTATACTCGTAGGCACTCGCGCCTTAGCCTAGGAGTTAGGCATGTTTTTTTAATTATAGTATATATAAATAATAATATTCTCTATCTTGATATTTCGTAATTCCTACCTTTCTATTTTTCGCTATAAATCTATTTAATTTTTATAGATAAACCTAGATAAACTTGTAGTTCCCTAAAATTAGATCTAGACAATCGGATTAGGTTTAGGTTTTAATCTAAACCTAACCTAACCTAACCTACTAGGAGGTCTAGTTTATCTATTATATATATAATATCTTGTAGTATATCTTTAGCTACGTATAGGCTATTAATAGTAGTATAGTATAAATCCTAGTAGATAAGGTATATAACTATAAATACTTAAAGTATTATATCCTTATTCTTAGTATAGACTTTTAGTACATTCTAGGCTTTCTTAGACTACTTAAGAAGAATAAGAATATATAAGGCTCTCTATAAAGTATTCCTATAGTAGTAGATATATATAGCCTTCTTCTTTAGATTAGGCTAGTTACTAATATATAGCTAGAGTCTATAGCTATTATAAAGGACGTACTATACGTATAGTACTATAGTAGCTAGTCTTTTATAGACTATCCTTATTATATTATACGTACCTATTTATAGACTATTCTACCTCTTTAAATCGCTATTACAAAGTAGTCTAAAAGTATTAAGTAGGATAGTTATAAGGATAGAGGTATTAGTATTATTATCTTCGATATTAATAAGACTAATAAAGAAACTTCTACTAGAAGTATTTACTAAGAGATTAGCTATATATTATCTAGTATACGTTTTCGACTTATCGAATATAAAAGTAAGATCTATCTATTAATCTAATATAGCCTAGACTTCTACTATTATCTCTACCTTAACTATAGATATATATAACGCAATATACTAGTATAAGAGTAGATTATATTTATAATTAAAGAGATAGAAGACTTTGTACTATTTAGGATATATCTAGCTATCTATAGTACTAAATAGTAGTCTACTATATATAATTACTTTCGATATAGTATAGTTAATAGCGTTCTTCTTTTAGTATAATATATAGGATAGTATAGACTATATATTATATATAGAAAGGTAATTAGTATTATTAAGGCTTAACTCTAGCTAGCGCAATCGATATAGCTAATAATCCTTATACTTTTTAAGATAAGCCTTCTTCTATAATAAGTATATAGTAGAAAGGATTCTATAGTAGTAGATATACCTAATAGTTACGCCTTTATTTAATATAATAATAGCTTTAAACTACGTATTCGTTAGGTCTATAGAAGGTAGTATTATAGTACTACTAAAGCTAGATTTTTAAGGTAGAAATTCTAGTTTTAATTAAAGATAGTATATCGAGTATTAATAACGCTAGTATAATACTATACTACTAAATAAAAGTAATATATATCTTTCTATATATATTAGGCGGAAAAAAATGGTAGCGAACAATCAGAGACGAAGGGAAAACAGTTAGGAAGGGAGGGAGGACGAATGGAAAGCACTGTGCGCTAGGGCAGAGGAGGTACTAAAGGTAGAAGATAGGAAAACTCCTAAGAGGGCATATAAGATAATGATCTTAGAACTCCTTAGAGGACTAAAAGCAATCCACAACTAGGCAAGCTACATGATTACGAAGGCAGCTAATACAGCCGTAGCAAAGATTACAAAGAAACAATAAGAGACAAGCCTAAACTACCGCACCTAGGCAGTAGTAGCTAGTTAGGAGGTACTAAAACCCCCGAGGATAGTAGTCAGAGTCTACATTACGGACCTATAGGAGCAAAGAGAAATCTAAGGACTCTTAGGGAAAGAGATTATAGAAAGAATTGTAGTTAAGGAGGTTATTAGGGCTAGGAACGAAGGGAAAGGGGTAATCAAGCTATATATAGCCTAGGAGTAGGACAAAAAGAAGCTAGAAATATAAAAAGAATAGACAACTAAGATAGGGAAAACCGTAAAGGTCTCCTAATAGCAGTTTATGATCATAGCCCATAGCATAACAAGGAGCTTTAAGGAAGAATAGGATATCGGAAACCTATAGAGACAAAACTAAGCTACATGCCTAGGCCTAAAGATTACAAAGGCAGCATAGATTAAAAGGAAAATCGAAGAGACTAAGAAGCAGTCCTCCCTAATCATCTAGGTAGGGAGTGTAGAGCAAGCCAACATAGTACTAGACTAAGGGCTGTTCTAGGACTTTGAAAGATTGGAAATAGAGGTACATAGAAGCAACTATAGGATAATGCAGTGCTTCAAATGTTAGCATTATAGACACTTAGTAGCCAAGTATACAAAGATAACCAATACCTGCTCCTACTATGCTAGGGACTACTAGGTCAAAGACTGTAAAGCATACAAAGGGGAAGCAAGATATACATGCTATACTAAAAGACACCCCTCTTAGGCAAAGGAATACCTAGTAAGAATGTAGGTAGCTAGGAAGGCAAAGGAAGCTAGAGTCAATACACTAACAAGATACACAACAAGCTAGGGTAGCTAGGCGTAGAGGCAACCTAGCTAGGTACTACAAAAGAGGTCAAGATAGGATAATGGGTTTACATTTAGGGCCTTACTAATACTAGAGAGCTACTAGCAACTAGGGAGACTAAGATACCTTAACATCGTAGGAAAGGAAGCAAGGTAGAAGAAGCTTAGTCAAATGCTAGTACAAAGTAAGGAAAGGCTAAAGGAAAACCTATAGGGAAACGATATGGATGAAACCTAATAAACAGTGTAACAATACTAAACATTATATAGTACAATGTTAATAAGAGTAAAGACAAGGTACAGAGGAGCTTCCTTTAAGTACTAAACCTAAAAGAACATCATATTATTGCAATCTAGGAGCCCTAGCTTAACCTACATACAAAGAGACTAGCAACTGTTAAAGACCCAAGGTACTATCTAATTATCCATAACTAAGGAGCCCTAAGGACATGCATCTACATTAGTAAGGAGATAGCTACAGAAACCTAGTAGGCTATACTACAAGAGGATAGGGACCTAACATTAGTTTAAGTAGAAACTTCCTAAGGTATACTCCAAGTCTACTATATATACAACCCACTACTAGACTCAAGGAGTAGTACCTAACTAAAAACCCTAGAAAGAATACCTAGAGTTATCTAGGGGAACACCTACTAAGTCCTACTTAGAGATTTCAACCTCTACTACCCCCTCTAGGGCTTAGACTTTACCCTAGCCTACCACTTCCTAGTAGGAAGGCTAATTAACATGTTAGAGAGGGAAGAAATGGAAATTGTTACCCTAAAGGGATTGGTTACCTAGGAAGTAAGAGGAAGTAGTAGCATACTAGACCTATGCTTTGTATTACATTAGATTAGGAATAGGATTACAAGATGTAGGGTTAACTAGGAACTAGAGGAATCATTAGACCACTTCCTAGTATAGGTTAAGCTAAATGTCTAGGCTAATTAGGAATAGGAACTAGAGGAAAGGCTCAACTAGAAGGGGGCCTAATAGGATAAGATTAGGGAGGAACTAGAAATGGACCTAAAACTAGAAGAACTCTTAACAAAGTACCTACCAAAGCTAGAAGACATCGATAAGGTAGTAGAAGAACTAATAGGAATCCTAAGACAGGTGGCTAAAAAGTACACCCTAGTAAAGAGACATTTACTATACTAGCAACTATACTAGACTAGTAAGTGTATAAGGAAAGTTAAAGTAGCAAGGAAGGCTAGGAGGTAGTAGACACAAACCTATACCTAGGAAGCATAGGACAACTACAACAAGGCCTACTAGGAAAAGAAGATCTAGATCAAGAAAGACAAGATGCAAGAATAGAGATCTACAATAGGAATAATTACAAAGAAACTAGAGGAGATGTAGAGGATAGCTAAATAGGCAAGGAAACCTAAACAGGAAAAGGATATACTACTACAATTCCCGGACATTAAGGACTAACAAGGGCAAATGTAGACTATAATGGAAGGGAAAGCAAGAGCCCTAGGCTAACACTTCTTCTACAGAAAAGTATAAGTAGACCTATTAGACATAAGGGAGAAAGAACTAGAGACTCTACTACTAGACACACCAAGAGACACCTAGGTCAAACCTAAAACTATAGAAAGGATCCTAAAGAAAATACTAGGCAATAAGGTACTAGGAGAAGACAAGATCTATAACAAACTTCTAAAAGCATGCAAGAAGGAGCTAGCCTTAGTACTAGCCAATATCTTTACACAAAGCCTAGCATTAGGACACTACCCAAGACCATTTAGGAAATCCCTAATAGTAGTACTAAGGAAGCCCTAGAAAGAGGACTACACATAGCTCAAAGCCTATAGACTAATAGCCCTACTTAATACAATAGGTAAGGTACTAGAGAAGATTATTGCTAAAAGGCTAACAACCTTTGTCGAGGAAAGGAACATCCTTCCTAAAGGCTAAATGGGAGGAAGAAAGAAAAGGTTAATACTAATAGCTATAGAACTAATTACAGAACAGATCAAGTACATCTAGCACTATGGTCAAAACTAGGTAGCAACCCTCCTCTCCCTTGATATCTTAGGAGCCTTTAACAATGTCTCCTATAAAAGGCTCCTATATATACTTAAGTAGAAAGCTACACCAAACTGGATAGTCCAATTCATCTAGTCCTTCCTATAGGAAAGATTAATATAGCTTATCCTAGGCAAATTCAAATCAGACCTAATGCTAACTAAAAAGGGAATCCCCTAAGGATTAATACTTTCCCTAATCCTCTTCCTTATCTTTGTAGTAGACCTACTCCTACTCCTAGAATCAAACAACACATTAGCATTAGGGTTTGTAGATGACACAAACATCCTAGCCTAGTCTAAGACAATAGAAACCAACTGCAAGATCCTAGAGGAGAAGTACTAAGAGTATGAAAAATGGGTAAGGAGGTATAGAGCAAAATTTACCCTAGAAAAGTACTAGCTCATCCATTTCAATAAAGCTAAATTAGCCTATAACATAAAGTAATTAATCACTATCTAAGGCTTTGAAACCTAACCATTAGCAGAACTTAGGGTACTAGGGATCTAGCTAGACCCAAAACTGAATTGGGGACTATAAGTAAAGAAGGTAAAGTAGAGGGCAGATACTAACATGCAATCCATTAATAGGCTTATAGCCTCTACATAGGGGGCTATATTCGAGAAAGCTAAAGTTATGTATAAAGCAATTGTCAAGCTAGCAATGCTATATAGAGCATAGATATGGATAGCCTAGGGGAAAACACTAAAGAGGATTGAGCAACTAATTAGTAGATCCTAAACCTAAAGCCTAAAGAAAATCCTAGGGGTATACAAAACTATACTAACAAGGGTAGTAGAAATGGAATTAGGGATCCTACTAGTTAAACAATACCTTAAGGGACTAAGACACTAATATGTAGTAAAGACAATAGAATACCTAGCCTAATAGACTATCCAAAAGGTACTAGACAAGATAAAAGCCTAGTACATTAGGACTAGGAGGCTAGATAGACCACAAATGACTCCCTAGAAAGCCAAGGACCTAGAGTAATATAGGGTCCTAACAAGAGAAATACTAGAGAAGGAACTTCGAAGACTAAACATAGGGCTAAAGGAAGACAAGCTAAAGGGAAAGAAACAAAGTTAAGCAGAATTAATTGCTAGACACCTATAGGAGCAGGAATGGAACAAAACACAAGTTAGACTAGGAACCCCAAAGGCACTAATCAAATTTAGTCAATACAACTACTAGCTCTATAAGGACCTAAATAGGGCCGAAGCAAGCCTAGCTATCTAAATCAGATCTAAACACATTAGACTTAGATCTTACTTGTTTAGAAGAAACGTCCTAGGAATCGAAAGCAGAGCTTGCCAATGTAGCTACCAATCTTAGAACCCTAAGCATATGCTACTAGTCTACCCCTAATGGTTAGAAGGTAGAAGTAATTAGAGACTAAAAGCAATAGAAAGGGAATACGACAAGCTAATCTAAAGCAAAGAAGACCTAAAGAGGATAGTAAGGTGGATTATTAAATAGGGATTCGTGTAACAATTTGTACTAGCAAGGGAAACTAAGGAGTAGATAAGAAGGAGGGAAGAAGAGGGGGAAAGAAGGGTAGGGCAGTAGGCAAGGTAGTTAGAGGATAACAACCATAACACTAGTATACCCTAGAGGAAGGAAAGCAAAGAAACGAGGAAGGACAATACTTGTAAATAGGACAGGAGGGAGGTTTTTACTAACCAAGTTGGTTTCCTACCTAAAACAATACATAGAAATAGACCTACATAGGCCGAAAGGCACTACAATAGGCAAATGAAATATCTATCTATCTAAATAAAAGTAAATAATATCTTTAGAAGAAGCGCTTTTAATTAATATACTTTATAGGTTAATTAGGAAAGTAGTTATTAGTATTTTAACCTTATTATCGCTTTACTTAGAATTCGAAATTTACTCTAGTAACTATATTATCTAAGTAATTCCTAATCGGATCCTTATCTAGGAATACTATTATATAGTATAATATACTAAACTATACTCTTCTAAGAGCTTATAGATAGGAATATAGTAGATACCTATACTAAAAGCTATTAGGATAATATTAAGCTATATCTACGAGTATTTATTTAATACTATTATATAGAGCTAATATCTAAATCGTACCTTAGGTATTACGATACTAATAACTAACGTTACTAATAGTTAATCTACTACTTACGTAGATATCGTTATTATTAACGTTAGTAACAATATCCCTAATCGTAGTTAGGCTTTTTCTAAGAAGGGAAGGAGGAACAAAGGTATAATATATCCCTAATCGATAAAGGCGAGAGGCCGAGAGCCTTCTACCTCGACTTAACGCTATAGACTAGAGATGTCAAGGTCTATGCGTTACTAATGCCAAGACTATCAAAATACGCGTGCGTGATGAGAAATGCGCCGGTTAGTAACGTTGCTATTAGCCGGAAAAGTGTTACTAACGACACCCATACTCTAGACAGCTTGGTGCCGAAATTAAATCTTGCGGCCGCTGGTTTCTAGAAGGTCATGATCAGCTAGTTCAAGTTGGGATATCCCTGCCAGTCAGAGCATCACACACATTACATGCCCAAAACGACCAACGCACAGCCCCAGCGTATTATTGATAATCAAATGGCTATTAGGCATCTCTCCCATGCGTCCTTCTCGAACCATGCTTCTCGATTTACTTTACCGTTTACCGCCTTCTCGCTTCTACGATTCCCATGTTTGATATTTACCACGATGGCAACAATGCAGGCAAGCATCTTCAAAGAGCGTCCTATCCTCTTAGCGCCCTTGTGCTGCCGCCTGGCGATAGTGTAATTGTTCGATGAAAGACTCTATCTCAGCTTTTCCAGGTACGATATGACTCTCCTGGTTTGGAATGTTGGCCGCCTTCTAGAATTGCGACCCCGACGTATCGTGAAGGCTCCGTGGTGTCTTGATAACGACAGCAAGCATTGCCAACGCGAGCAAGTAGCCCGACCGTACCCCTGACAAGCTGTTCTGCTAGACAGCCGGCGTCTACGAAGCCCTACCGATACCGTACCACGACAACCAAGAAAGAGAACTGGGAATCCTGTAACGGTGTTCTCCGACATTGTCCAGTACCAACATTATCCAACACCAACTTCATCCAAGACCAACTCCATCCAACACAAACCCAGAGGCTTTACTTAATCTCGAATAGTTTAGAAATCCCTGAGAATACTCTAGAGTCTAGACCGCTACATGGATACCTACCGTAGGGTATAAAGGAACGTTTGTATCTAGAGATTGGATGCATGCACACAATCAGCATCGACTACTCTTCCTGTTCCTACCTTGTTTACAAGCAAAAGTCTTTTAAAGACGACACGTATCTGGAACCACGTCAATCACACTTCGAAGGATCTTAGCGAAGACTTATTACTTGGACGAAAATCAACATACAAAGACAGGAATTCGACAAACTTCCGACAGTTTAGCGACGTCAAAAATGAATATTCTATTCGTCTTGGGGATTGCCATCCAAACAGCATCGGCCCATTATTTCAAGACATATCACGGTGTTGGATGTGCAGGTCAACAATTAAGCGTACAGAACTTTGGCGATCAAAAGGCAGGCTGGACTTCTGGTTGCCATACCGTCAGTCCAAGCGGTTTCTCAAGCGATGCACACTTCGACGGTTTCTCCGTTTGCAAAGCCAAGATCTATCACGATGGCAAGTGCGGGGTTTTATTAACACTCTTTGATGGGCAGGTGTCGGCGAGTGGCCACGGCTGCTTTTCGGCTACCCAGTGGGGAGGCGGGGCTATCAATTCGTGGAGAGTTGATTGTTAAGTTTTGAAGGTGCAATATATGCCGAAGTAATTCTGTAGTGTTTGCCAAATCGGTAGTGTTTGAAGTCGAAGTAATTCGGTAGTGTTTGCCAAACTAGTCTATTGGGTCTACTAAGAGTAGGAATATAACGGCGGCGGAGAGTACTCTATTGCTTAGAATCTACTAAGTGTAGCTAGACTAGGTATATAGTATTTATCTTGTATACAACTCCTTGTTTTAAAGCCTATAGGATTATAATAGAGTAGAAGAGGTATACTATCCTAGCGTACCGTTTCCTAATTCTAATAAGTGTTTTGCCTTAAATATATAGCCTAGTAGCTCGTAGTCTATCTATAGTATCCTTAGTCCTAAATATAGAGTTATAATACTTAGGATAATAGAGGACTTGTACCGACTTAGAAGTCGTTATTAACAATATTAAAGAGTGATATATAAAGTTATAGATAGGTACTCTTACTAGCTATAGTTAATAAAGTATAAGAGAGAAATCTCTTTCTAGCTATAGAAGGCTAAATAGCCTAGCTATACTAATAGATTCTATCTTTCCTCTAGATATATAAAACATTTTTAGTCGAGTAATTACTAGCTATAGGACTAGGAAGAGGAGTAGTAACTATCTAGAAGGGAATAGATATAGGACTCGCTTTAATAAGTCTCTAAAACTACCTAGGAGATTACCTTTAGGTACTATATAGCCTTTCCTTTCGTAGTAGCTTTACGTTACGTAGTTAGAATATTAAGACTTAATAGAGGACGTTAGTATCTATAGAGAGCTACGACTTGGCTTTAATAAGTACTATAGTATAAATATTTCTTTAGAGGAAACTAAATAAAGGGAGTAAAAAGGAGGTTTGAAAGCACGTTTCCTATAACAATACTATACTAGTATAGGTACTACTACTAATATAGAGACGTCGTAATTCTAAGAGTACGTTTATCTAGCTACTAGTAGATTAGTAGATATATAGATTTATAAGCTATTTATACTATATTATCTACTATTCCCTTTATACTAGTTTATTAACCTAATTAACTACTTTAATTATTAGTAGATATAGTTAGTAGATTAATATTAATTTTTAGTAGATATAGTTAGTAGATTAATATTAATTATTAGTAGATATAGTTAGTAGATTAATATTAATTATTAAAGTATTATCTAAGTATAGTATACTATTTCTAGTAGATATAAGTATCTACTAAAAATATACTTTTAAACTAGGTTTTCGATAGATTCGTATTCTTCTATATATATTATAGTTTTTGTTACTATATTAATTAATATACTATTATCTTACTCTTACTACTAATAAATACTATTCTATAAATAAGTCTTTTAATATCTATAATTATAAGTAATTAGGCCGCGGCTCTTAGCTTACTTCTATACTAGAAAAAGTAGAAAAAGTAGTATAAGCTAGTAGATATTATTAAGATATTAATATAGTCTTTAAAAGGTAAATAAGATATTTCGAGTACTATATAGATTAGTATAAGAGAGCTACGAAATAGTAGAATTATAATAGTCTATATCAAAGTTATTAATAAAAGAGATAGAAGAGAAGGCTTTATTATAGTATCGAGATTAAAAGCCTAATTTAATAGTTACTAAGAAAGTAATAATCTACTATAACTTCGTTAGCTATAATCGTTTATATATAGATTTTAGATAGCTATATTAGTACTTAAAGAGGATGTTTAATTAGAGACTAAAAGAAGTTAGTATTATACTTTATATACTAGCTAATATATATATATATATATAGTAGTAAATTCTTGCATTGCTATACTATTCTAACTACTAGACAAGTAGCTATCCCTATCTATTCTTAAAGGTAAAAGCCCTTAGCCTATAGCCTCTAGTACAAAACCCTTTATCTCCTTCCTACTTTGTAGGATTCTATCCCTACCTTTGTTGTCTGTTTAGGCTATAGGACATAGAGAGGATCTCTACGGCTCCTTCCTCTTACTAGGCTCCTATTCCTACTTCCTACCTTCCTCCTCCTCCTCCTTTTCTAGCTCCTCCTTTATAAGGGAGAACTGTTCTAGGAGACCCTCTCTAATCATCTACCTAGTTACTTTATTTAGGCCTCTTTTAGTCTAGGTAAGCTCCTACTATAATAACCCTATCCTCTAGATAAGTTGGTTTCTTGTCCTCTATCTCTCTAGGTAGAATAGTATAATATGCTTAGGTATCTAGGCCCTATATCTATATATATATTCTAGTATCTTGCGTAGAACCCTCCTCCCTGTTAGGTATGTATTTAGGCTAATGTGTTTAGTCCTAATTAGGGTTACTATTATGCTTTGCTTCCTTAATTATCTTTAGTATATTTCCTTACCTTTTAGCCTTTCCTACTAGGCTATAGGGAGTTGTTAGCCCTATTAGGATGCCTACCTCTTTCTAACTTAGCTTTCCTATTGTATTTCCTATCTCTAATGTATCTACTAATGCTTAGGCATTATCCCCTTCTATTGAATGTATTCCTTAGTCTATCTCTTAACCTATTCTACTAGCTATCTCTACCTTATCTTTAGGTCTTATGCCTAGGCTATGCCTCTATTCCTCCTATATTCCCCTCGGACCTTTTTATACCTCTCCTAGATATACTTAGTAATAGGTTTGTCCTCTATCTTAACTACTTATTACCTTATAATCTCCTATATGTATAGGGAGATAGGTAGGATTTGTATTTCCCTCTAAAGAACCCCCTCTACTACGCTCTTGTATACTTCTATAATATACCTTAGTACCTAGTTTTAGACCTTTTCTAGCCCTAGGGTAGCCCCTTTTCTATGTCTAGGTAGTCCTTCTAGTATTATCTAGACTTTAGCTCTATATGTTATAGTAGGTCTTACTACCGTAGTATATAGGTGTTTTGCCTTCTAGAATAATACTCCCTATATAGATTTATATAGCCTTTAGAGTAAAGATATCTAGGATATACCTTTCTCTACTACTTTCTTAATATATAGGCCCTACTATAGTTTTGAATCTATCTAAACTCCTAGTAACCTAAGAGATAGAGTAGGTCTATCCTTAAACCCTATTATGTTAACTATAGCTTATAGGTTATATCTTGTTCTACCTCTTATAAAGTAGATTAGTTAGTACTTCTATAGTATAAAAGTAGCTCCGTACTTAGCTACCTATTATATATATTTGTCGTATACTATCTCTAGCTTTCTAATAGTTCCCTTCTATAGTTTTCCTATATATAAGGATATTAGAGTTATCTACAAATCCTATTACTATAGTTCCCTTGCCCTTAAGGGTAGGGAGGAGCGTAGACGTAAAGAATAGGAATAGGATTAGTAAGAGGGTTAATCCTTATAGTATTCCGGTTGTTTAAGGCCTTGCCTAATCTATGTATTCTCTAAGCCTTAGGTACGTAGTCCTATCCTAAAGGAATAACTAGATGAATTACATAATATACCGTAGGTATGCTTTATCTAAATATTATGTATTAGTCTTTAGTATAATACATTATCGAATACTCCTAATATATCTAAGTATAGCATTAACCCTACTATTGTTAGGTCTGTTTTCTAGACAATCTAGACCTATTCTGTTATTAGCTCTAGGGCTAATATAGTAGATCTTCCTAGTCTAGCTCCTATCTAGGATTATAGGAGGAGGTCCCTAGCCTCTACTTCTTTGCTTATCCTCCCTACAATAATAGCCTCTAGGACCTTTGCTAGGGTGTTTAGTAGTGCTATAGGTCTATATACTCCTAGTTTAGTATAGTCCGGCTTCTATAGTTTCTTTAGGACTACTATTATAGAGTATTTAAAGGGTTTAGGGTAGTATCCTTATTGTAGGCATGCTATAAAGAACTTACATAGTATAGATCCAAGTTCCTATCTATATTCCTTAAGTATTAGGTTAATAATCTAATTAGGTCCTAGGGCTTTACCCTTAGAGAGCCTATTAAGTATCTTCTAGAGCTCTCCTATTTTAACTTCTATCTCTATCTAGAATAGGCTTAGGTAGGATGTATTTTGTATGTCTTCTAAGTTAGCTTCCTTTAGTTCTAGAAAGAAGTCTTAGGCTAATACTTCTACTTTCCCTTAGTTTTCTATTTGTATTATACTATCTTTATCCTTAAGCTCTAGGAACTATAGAAGGGGATATCTTTATTCTATCCCTTCCCTAGCCTACTTAGCTAGCTTCTAGATCCTATTCGGGTCCTTAGTAATTTCTTTTACTATCTTTCTTTAGCCTAGGTTTCTATCTTTCCTAATCTACTTTCCTTTAGCTTATAAGGCTATTAGGTATACTACTAGGTTCCCTTCTATTCTATCTTAGCTCTATTCCCTCTTTAAGTATCTTATCTTTTTTACTATCTTACTACACTCCTTTAACTAGGTTATTTTAGTATATTTAGATAGTTTAGCCTTTAGGATGTCCTCCTAGACTATCTTAGTAAGTATCTCTTAGACCTCCTAGGCTATCGCATTAAGCTATTGTAGTATTTCTATTATTCTAGTAGAGATTTCTTGTACCTCCTTCTTTACCCTAGCCCTAATTTTGTCCTAGTCTACCTTTTTCTACTATAGTCTTTATATCTAGGCTCTAGTACTAGTCTAAGCCTATAGGATTGTAGTTTAGATTAGTACATAGTCTAATCCTATTTCTATATCTATCCTTGTCCTATATTCCTATACATTTTGTTAGATTCCTATAGTCCTAAATACTAGGTCTAGGGTTTAGTAGCTTCTAGGAGTCTCCTATGTAATCGTATCTAGCTCTAGTAGTAGATTAAGGAAGGCCTTTTCTATAATAGTAATGAGGTAGTCTACTACCTAATGTTAGTTCTAGGCATTGTTTCCTCCCTACCTAGGGTAGTATAGGTTGAAATCCCTTAGTAAGATAATCTCTTCTTCCTCTTTTCCCTAGGTTATATCTTCTACTAGTAGAAGGGTACCTAGGGCATAGTCTCTAGTAGGGCTAGATAGGTTATAGTAGTTAATAATATTAATTTACCTCTCTCCTATAAGGAGTCTAACTACAAATATGTCTCCCGAATATTCTTTTGTATCCTATGTTTATATACTAATTTCCTTAGATACGTATATAGTAACCCTTAGATATACTACTCCTAGGAGTATAGTATAGTATCCTAGGTATACTACCGTATTCCTATTACTAGGGCTAATCCATAGTTCCTAGATTGCTATTATCTAGTATTCTTTCGGATCTAGCTATTAGAGGAATAGGATTTAGATCTTGTCTACACTATGGTTAGTATTGTACTATAGGATTGTAAGCTTCCCCTAGCTACTATTTATCTTAGGCGTTCTAGTATACCTATATATCTTCTATTGCTTCGTAGCTCTAGCCTTAGCCTAGCTACCCTTCTTAGCCTATAGCTAGGGGGAAAAGGGATAAGATCTTAGTATTCTATAATCTACCTACTAGGGTAATCGAGTTCATGCCTATTAGTCTCCCTAGTAGTCTTCTTAATCTATCGTCTATATCTAAGTCTAGGCTTGTACTCCTAACTTTTCTCTTAGACCTAATAGTTGTCTACCCTTTAGAGTCCCTCGGGTCTTTTAGGTAGGTTAGGTAATTCTAGCTCTTTATTACTTAGTCTCTAAACGCCCTTGCTTTTGCAATAGCTACCTATTTTACCTTATATAATACTAACTATACTATATAGGTACCTTAGTAGTTACTACATTTCCTTATTATTCCTTAGTATTCGTCTATTCTATGCAGTCCTACGCATTTTCTATATACCTATTCGGCTCTATAGTACTTTACAATATGCCTAAATTGTCCGTACTTTAGGCATTATGTCGGTCTCTACTTCGGATTAAATTCCTCTATAGTAAGTAGAGTACCTTAGGATACGAGGCCTTTCTATATAATTTCCCTTACTTAAGCTAAGCTTTGTATGTTTAGGATAATAGAGGAGTGTATCTTACCTTCTATAGCCCTTCGGCTTTTTAGCTATACTACTTAGGATATCCTAAGGTTCTAGTAGAGTCTTCCCTTTTCTTCCTAGATCTTATAGATATAGCTTAGGTCCTTAGGGTTAAATCCTACGGCCCTAAAGCCGTAGACTAGTACCTAGTACATTAGGGCCTCTACTATAGCGCTAGGGAGTATCTTCTATATCTACCCTAGTTTATTTGTTAACTTGTCTTTAGTAGGTTTAGATACTATAAATATCCGTATATTTCTACTATCGAGTTTCTTAATAGTAATTACCCCTAGGTCTTTAAGTCCCTAAAGTATTTCTTAGTTAGTAAGGCCTTTTATCTTTTCTTGCTCTTCCTTATAGCCTACCCTTATAGTAATTATATAACTTTTAAGGGGAATTCTCTATATACTTAGCGTAGCTAGCTAACCTCGGGAGGTAGCCTATGCCTACGTTCTCGGTTCGGGTGTTTCCGTAGTAGTTTAGAGGTTCTATAGATAGGTTCGGAGGGTGTTTATAGTATCGGTATCTTTTAATTAGTATAGGAGCTAGGTCTAAGCCCGCTAGAGGAGGGAGAGGAGGGATAGGAAATCTAGGGCCTAGGGAGTATCTAGTACCTTTTAGATGTTATCTATTAGGGTTTGTAGGTTCTTTTAGATATTTCTATTCGTTTTTAGCTAATTAGGCTATTCTTTCGGGCCTTTAAGGCCTAGTTTAGGTATTAGTTAGCCTTTAGTCTAGCTTTAGGGTAGAGGCTAGATCCCTCCCTTCCTCTACCTTTCCTCGAGTCTACTATCGCGGTATTGTTTCTAGAGAGGTATACTCGTGTCTCCTATGCTCGTAGGCGCTAGCGCCTTAGCCTAGGAGTTAGATATGTTTTTTTCGTACAAAATATAGAGAGCGCTTATATATATATATAGACATTTAATAATTTAATACTCTATAAGAAAACTATGTTAGAGTATAATACTAGTAAATTTCAATACTTCTATAATGTAATTAGTACGATTAATAGTACTCTAGTTCTAGTAACTATACTATAGAGCTAGTAAGGTCTATATTAATATAGAAAGAACTATATTAGTAGTAGTAGTAAATTCTTGTATTACTATACTATTCTAACTACTAGACAAGTAGCTCTCCCTATCTATTCTTAAAGGTAAAAGCCCTTAGCGTATAGCCTCCGGTATAAAGCCCTTTACCTCCTTCCTACTATATAGGATTCCATCCCTACCTTTTGTGTTTGTTTAGGCTATAGGACATAGAGAGGATCTCTATAGCTCCTTCCTCTTACTAAGCTCCTATCTACTTCCTATCTTCCTCCTCCTCCTTCTCTAGCTCTTTCTTTATAAGGGAGAACTACTCTAGGAGATCTTTCTTAATTATCTACCTCGTTACTTTAGTTAAGCCTCTCCTAGTCTAGGTAATCTCCTACTATAATAACCCTATCCTTTAGATAAGTTAGTTCCTTATCCTTTGCCTCTCTAGGTAGAAGAGTATAATATACTTATGTATCTAGGCCCTATATCTATATATATACTCTAGTATCTCGCCTAGAACCCTCCTCCTTGTTAGGTATACATTTAGGCTAATATGTTTAGTCCTAATTAGGGTTACTATTGTACTTTGCTTCCTTAACTATCCCTAGTATAATTCCTTACCTTTTAGCCCTTCTTGCTATACTATAGGGAGTTGTTAGCCCTAATACCTATTATACTATCTACCTTTTCCTAACTTAGCTTTCCTATTATATATTCTACCTCTAATACATCTACTATAATTTAGCTATTATTCCTCCCTATTAGATGTATTCCCTAGTCTATCTATTAACCTATTCTACTATCTATCTCTATCTTATCTTTAGGTCTTATACTTAGGCTATGCCCCTACTACTCCTATATTCCCTCTAGACCTTCTTATACCTCTCCTAGATATATCTAGTAGTAGGTTTGTTATCTATCTTAACTAATTGTTGTCTTACTATCTCTTATATATATAGGGAGATAGGTAGGATTTGTGTTTCCCTCTAGAGGACCCCCTCTACTATACTTTTATATACTCCTATAATATGCCTTAGTACCTAGTTTTAGATCTTTTCTAGCCCTAGGGTAGCCCCTTTCCTATATCTAGGTAGTCCTCCTAGTATTATCTAGACTTTAGCTCTATATGTTATTATAGGCCTTACTATAGCTATATGTAGATACTTTGCCTTCTAGAATAACGCTCCCTATATAGATTTATATAGCCTTTAGAGTAAGAATATCTAGGGTATGCCTTTCTCTACTACTTTCTTAATATATAGGCCCTACTATAGTTTCGAATCTATCTATACTCCTAGTAGTTAGAGGGATGGAGTAGGTCTATCCTTAAACCCTAGTATATTAACTATAGCTTATAGCTTGTATCTTGTTCTACTCCTAGTAAAGTAGATTACTTAATACTTCTATAGTACAAAGGTAGCCCTATATTTGGCTACCTATTATATATATTTGTTATGTACTATCTCTAACTTTCTATAGTTCCCTTCTATACTCTTCCTATATATAAGGATATTAGAGTTATCTATAAAGCCTATTACTATAGTTCCCTTATCCTTTAGGTTAAGAAGGAGTATAGAAACAAAGAATAGGAATAGGATTAGGGAGAGAGTTAATCCTTATAGTATTCTAGTAGTTTAGGGCCTTGCCTAGTCTATGAACTCTCTAAGTCTAAGGTATATAGTCTTATCCTAAAGGAATAACTAGATAAATTGCATAATGTATTTTAGGTATACTTTTATCTTAATATTATATATTAGTCTCTAATAGGATACATTATCGAATGCCTCTAATATATCTAGGCAAAGTATTAATACTACTATTATTAGGTCTATTTTCTAGACTATCTAGACCTATTCTATTATTAGCTCTAGGGCTAATATAGTAGATTTTCCTAGCCTAGCTCCTATCTATAATTAAGGGAGGAGATCCCTCTCTTCTACTTCTTTACTTATTCTCCCTACAATAATAGCCTCTAGGACCTTTACTAGGATATTTAGTAGTACTATAGATCTATATACTCCTAACTTAGTATAATCTAGCTTCTATAGTTTCTTTAGGATAACTATTATAGAGTGTTTAAATAGCTTAGGATAGTATACTTATTTTAGGTATATTATAAAGAACCTACGTAATATAGGTCTAAGTTCCTTCCTATATTCCTTAAGTATTAGGTTAATAATCTAATCGGATCCTAGGGCTTTGCCCTTAGGAAGCCTATTAAGTATCTTCTAGAGCTCTCCTACTCTAACTTCTTCCTCTATCTAGAATAGGCTCGGATAGGATATGTTTTGTATATCTTCTAAGTTAGCTTTCGTTAGCTCTAGAAAAAAGTATTAGGCTAGCGCCTCTACCTTCCCTTAGTTTTCTATTTATATTACGCTATCCTTATCCCTAATCTCTAGGAATTATAGAAGGGGATATCTTTAGCCTATCCTTTCCCTAGCCTACCTCGCTAGCTTCTAGATCCTATTTAGGTCTTTAGTAATTTCTTTAACTATAGCTCTCTAGCCTAGGTTCCTATCTTTCCTAATCTACTTACCTTTAGCCTATAAGGCTATTAGGTATACTACTAGGTTTCCTTCTATTCTATCTTAGCTCTACTCCCTCTATAGGTACCTTATCTTCTTTACTACTTTACTATACTTCCTTAACTAAGTCATTTTAGTATACTTTAATATTTTAGCCTTCGGGATGTCCTCTTAGATTGCCTTAGTAAGTATCCCTTAGATCTCCTAGGCTACTATATCGAGCTATTGTAGTGTATCTATTACTCTATTGGAGATTTCTTATACCTCCTTCTTTATCCTATCTCTAATCTTGTCCTAGTCTACCTTTTTCTATTATAGTTATTGTATCTAGGCTCTAGTACTAGTCTAGGCCTATAGGATTGTAGTTTAGATTAGTATATAGTCTAATCCTATTTCCCTATCTATTCTTATTCTATATTCTTATACATTTTGTTAGATTCCTATAGTCCTAAATACTAGGTCTAGGGTCTAGTAGCTCCTAGGCGTCTCCTATGTAACTATACCTAGCTCTAGTAGTAGGTTAAGATAGGCCTTTTCTATAATAGTAATAAGGTAGTCTACTACCTAGTATTAGTCCTAGGTATTATTCCCTCCCTACCTAGGATACTATAGGGTAAAGTCTCCTAGTAGGACAATCTCTTCTTCCTCTTTTACCTAGGTTAACTCCTTTATTAGTAGGAGGGTGCCTAGGTCGTAGTCTCTAGTATAGCTAGATAGATTATAGTAGTTTAGGATATTAACCTATCTATCCCCTATAAGGAGTCTAACTATAATTATGTCTCTAGAGTATTCCTTTATATTCTATATCTATATACTAATCTCCTTAGATATGTATATAGCAATCCTTAGGTATACTACTCCTAGGAGTATCGTATAGTACCCTAGGTATACTACTATATTCCTATTATAGGGGCTAACCTATAGTTCTTAGATTGCTACTATCTAGTAGTCCTTTAGGTCTAGCTATTAAAGGAATAGGATTTAGATCTTGTCTATACTATAGTTAGTATTGTACTATAGGATAGTAAGCTTCCCTTAGCTACTATTTATCTTAGGTATTCTAGTATACCTATATGTCTTCTATAGCTTCTTAGCCCTAACGCTAGCTTAGTTAACCTTCCTAGCCTATAGCTAGGGGAAATAGGGAGGAGATCTTGTTATTCTATAATCTACCTATAAGGATAGTAGAGTTTGTACCTATTAGTCTTCCTAGTAGCCTTCTTAACCTATTATCTATTTCTAGGTCTAGGCTTATACTTCTAACTTTTCTCTTAGATCCGATAATTGTCTAGCCTTCTAAATCCTTTAGGTCCTTTAGTTAGGTTAGTTAGCTCTAGCTCTTAGTTGCCTAGGCTCTAAATGCCCTTGCTTTTGCAATAGCTATCTATTTTACCTTATATAATACTAACTATACTATATAGGTACCTTAATAGTTACTATACTTCCTTAGTGTTTCCTAGTATTCGTCTATTCTATATAGTCCTACGTATTTTCTATATGCCTACTCGGCTCTATAGTACTTTGCTATATACCTAAATTGTCTATACTTAAGGCATTGTATAGGTCTCTACTTAGGATCGAATTCCTCTATAGTAAGGAGGGTACCTTAGGATATTAGGCCTAGACGTCCTAGTAGGCTAGTTCGGGTTAGGTTCGGGTTTAAAACCGAACCCAACCTATTTGTCTAGGTCTAATCTTAGGGAACCGGAAGTTTATCTAGGTTTGAACCTAAAAATTTAATAGGTTTATAGCGAACAATAGAAATATTAGAAAGGCGGGAATTGCGAAATATCGAGATAGAGAACATATTGTTATTTATGTATACTACTATTATTGTAGTCCTAAAGGACAAACTAGTTATTTCTTCTATGTATACTACTAGTATTGTAGTCCTTAAGGATAGAGCAGTTATTTCTTTCTATAGTATAGCGCTAATAGCTATCCTTCCGTTCCTTTATTACTTGCAACGGTTCTTATATAGATTCTCGCTAACGTCTATATCTCTAATAAAGATACTATAGCCCTTTAGAAGCAAACTTAGTATAACAATGTCCTTCTACTAAATAGTAATATACTTAGTATAGATAGCTAGTAGGTTAATAGCTATCTAGAGCTAGTATACATTAAGGACGTTAGGGAGTAATATATACTTAAAGAAAGTCGTAAGGTATACTTTAGAGGCTTTACGCAATACCTCGATAGTATTGAACTAAATACGGAACTAGCTAGCGCTAGTAATGCTAGTATCGTAGATCAACTATTTAATTAGTCTCTAGAATAGGGCTCGCGGGATTATAAGGTCGGTAGACATTTACGTAGTCTTAATCTACTATAGTACGTTTTCTAAAAGATAATTAGTTACGGCTAGCTATACGGCCGGCTCTACGGCTAGCTATACAAAGAGTGAAACTTACTACCTAGGAGACGACGACCTCTACCTACTTTTGCTTTCTTCTAGAGTCTACGAGGCTTGAAGGTAGTACTTACCTAAATCTAGCGTATAGTAGCGTAGATATTGTAACGGATACGAGTAGTGCCTTTCTTCTTCTTAGTAGCGCTAACGACGGTCTTTCTAGCTATTCTAGATATAATAAGTATACGATAAAAGGTATAGAAGTATAGAGTAGGTAGAGAACTAGCGATGTATAAGGTAGATACCGAATTAAAGAAAGTTATTATTGTATACTATTGTATTATAGGTTAGTACAATAAAAACGTTGTTACGGCCGTTTCTAGGAAACTAAGTAGAAAATAATAGAAAGTAACGTAATTGAACCTCGATAATAGTAAGACCGCTCGATAATAGCAAGAGTAGAATAAATATATACGCGACTAGGCGAGATTCGATACGATATTAGAGTAATAAGTAAAGCTAAAGAATATAGCTAGTAGTATAGCTAGCTATAGTTAGAGGATATGTATTAAAAACCCGGTAAGAAATAACCTCAAATAACGTGATTAAGCTCTATAATAGCAAGAGTAGAGGACAATATATACGTAACTAGGTAGGATTCGATACGATATTGAAATAATAAGTAAAACTAAATCTATAGCCGGTAGTATAGCTAGCTATAGTTAGAGAGTATAGATTAAAGAATCCAATAAGCAATAACTAAAAATAATGTAATAAAGCTAGTAAGAGTAGAGGACAATATATACGCGACTAGGTAGGATTCGATACTATATCGAAATAATAAGTAAAGCTAAACATTTAGCTAGTAGTATAGCCGGCTATAATTAGAGGGAAAGTATTAAAGGAATAGCTATAAAGACTTAGAGTAACTATCTCGAATCGTTAGAATTATTCTCCTAAAAGTCGCGCCTAGATCTTCGCGATAAGCTATATATCCTTCTATTAGAGAGTTACCCTTTTAGCGTAAATTACGAGTAGGTTAGCTAACTCGAATATAGTCGTTAAGAACGCCTCGCTCGCTTCCTATAGAGCTTTAATCGCGGTACTCTAAAGTCGTAGGTCGGCTTTATAATATAGTACTATCTCCCTAACGAGCTACTAGAAAGGAAGCTTATTTATTAAGAGATCCGTACCTTTAGTATTTTAATAAAACCGAATCTCCTAGAGGACAACTATGCCTTACTTCTACTTAAACTTCTTACTACTAGTATTGCTTTTGAAAGCGTTACTCTTCCTACGTCTTAATATCTACTTTATAGGCCGTAACTAGCCTTTACGTTATTTCTAAGGACTCTTAGTTAAAAGGCTCGTTATAGGTTTCTTCTAAGGAATCTATTGTTTCTAACCGATAGTATTACTAGTACGAATAGGTTGTTCGTTAGTTTCTTTAATAGCTAAAATAATTAGTACTAGTCTAAGAAGAAATATAGGCTAACTTACTCTAAGGAAGTCGCGGTTTTGTTATTTACGTTAGTATAGATAGAGATAATAACGGTATTCTTAGGAGAGAGAGCGACGACTCGCGATCTACTTCCTAGCTATTATCTCGGCGGTTCCTATCGTTAAAGGAACTAAAAGGTCTATCCAGATCGTCGATAATCGTATCTCTATAGAAAGGCATTTTACTAGGATATAAAAGGAAGAAAGGGATAGATAAAAGAAGACTAAGTATATATACGGGGAAACGTTATTATAGTAACGTTAACGACTAGCTTATAACAAATAGAAAGAACGACCGGCTATATAGCTAGCTATAGAGCAAAGTCCTACTCTACCTTAACTATTACTATTATATCGTAAGGTTCGTATATTAAAGAGATATACTTAGAAGAGCGCGATATCTATAGAGAACTCTTTTTCCCTATCGTAGATAGGATTCATAAGATAAGAAGCTAGTAGGGCCGTAAGCTATACTTGTTCGAGTATAGTATAGGTAAGGTAATAGCTACTTACCTAGAGCCGGCCGTATAGCCCTAAGCTCTATATCTCCTAAGGCTAACGAAGTCCCTATTTTCTAGGTTAGCTTATAGTTACTTTACTTAATACTTATTAGTAGTTCCGCCGGTAAACGCTTTCTTTAGAGGCATTATAATTTCGTAGATACGAAGGCGTAGCGTACAATTTAAGGCTATACTTAGATAAATAGAATATATACGTTATTGTAGTATTATACGAAGATTTCGAGGGATTAATAGGAACATCGGTACGAGCGAAGTAGCGCTATATTATATAAAATCTTACTTACTATAAGTCGAATACTATAGTTCCCCT